>JAQFZP010000664.1:0-29318 GCA_034695745.1 Geophilus truncorum | reverse complement strand
TCGTCAGCTAACATTTTGACTGTTTTCTGCCAGCTAGTTGATTGTTATGAGTTAGTATTTTGCAATCTCGATTTCTGAAAGGGTTACGTCGACCAGCATTTTCACATTTTCCAGTTATTCGACAAATTATTTCTCCTCCATTTTTTTAAAATATATTGAATGATCTTCGAATATTCTTTGGGTACATGCCCAAAAACTGTGCTTTTCTTATTCTGCAGTAATACATTTTAACATTTATCATTTGAAATTAAATATTTTAATTCAATTTAATTTCAATTTTTTCTTTTATTTAATACCAGTACTTATTTATTTATTTATATTTAAAAATAGTAAAGTAAAATAGTAATGGCAAATCACAATAAATTCGAGATACGTTTATAACGTAAAAGTTATGTTATATGAGGGTATCCGTTTATAACGTACAAATTACGTTATAAGCGGGTACTCGGGTATAGCGCGAAATCGGTTATAACGTCACTTTTCAGCCGGTCCCTAGAATAACGTTACTTGGCGGGTTCTACTGTAGTGATAAAAGCTGTACGGTACTCATTCATTTGTGTTTAACCGATTTTTATTGCTACGCATCGATATTCATTCGATTCTCATTCAGGGCCGGCCTTAGGCATAGGCAAATTAGGCGGCCGCCTAGGGCCGCCAATTTGCCAGCTCTAGAGGGCCGCCAGGTGCTGATGCAGATTCTACTGACTGGGCTGCGCTGCCAGGTATCAGCCTGTGAGTCGTCGGTCGTGGCACTTTTATTTGAGGGGTCGGACAAACTCGAAAATCTCGTAAAAAAATTCTTTAAAAATCTTTTCAAATCTCAAATCCTGAGTCAAAAATCCACCAAAAATTCCTGAAAATCTGTTACACAAATCCCAAAAAATATTGAAAAATCTCTAAAATCTTAAAAAAATCACTAAAAATCTCTAAAATTTTGAAAAATCTATAAAACTTGAAAAATAAAATCAAAAAAAACTTTACGTATTTTCAAAAATTCCATTAATCCCATATATCTCATCGATAACATTTGAGTTTGTCCGCCCCTCCCCCCTAATATTTATTGCATTTGATTGACTGGCTCTCATGTAGTCCTCATTAAGGGCCGCCAAATTAAACTTTTTGCCTAGGGCCGCCAATTTCGTAAGGCCGGCCCTGTCTCATTAATATTCAAAATTCATTTAATTTTAATTCAATATTTATCGATTATTATTCCGATTTTTGTCGATACTCATCGATATTTATTCAATTTATCATTTATTTATTGATATCGATAGATAGCAAAGAGTATTGGTGACTATTTATAAATATCGCATGTTTATCGATGAAATTTGAATCTATATCGATGAGTGTCGATAAAAATCGGGTGAATGTCGCATTTTGTTCACTTATTGTAGTGTCAAAAGTCAAATAGCACATTCTCTTTAAAACTACAAGTATTATTTTAAGTTACTGTAATTTTTCATTTTTTATTATTTTTTCCAGAGCTACCTGGCGGCATCAAGAGGAACAACTCAGGTTAGGTTTACGATAAGAAATATTATAGTACAATTTCACTTTCTCTTTAATAGTCGTAGCTTTTATTTTTATTGCACTTCAAAAAAACAAAAAACTTAGCACCGAAAGTGCTCCTTTAATTCCTCCTTTTGCCGTTTCTTTTATTTATCTTTACACTCGTTTCTCTTTTATTGTTTCTGTGTGTGCAAATGGTAATATAGATTGAATGATGGGAGATTCAGTTATGAGGATGCAAGAGTGCAGTGACGCATTCAAATCTCTTCATCAACGTGTCGTTTTCACTCGATCCATGTTTACATCAAGTGGTGACAAGAGTGCGGAAATTGTCATTTAGTGTTTGGTGAATTTCGTGTCGTTTTGACACAAAGCGGACGACAAATCGCTCATGACGAAGAGTGACTGGGAAATTCATTTATTTTTTAAAGTGATAATGACATATTTTTTTTTTAATATTAGGCGATGTAAACCAGGCTTAGAGTTATAGAGAAACAAAACATTTATTTGATTTGATTTTCGAAGTTCTCTGTTATTATGTCATAACTAAGAATGGGGTCAAAACTTCTGTTTTTTATACAAATTTTTGGAAAAAAATTACATTCTATGAATTAAACTATACATTTTTAACACACTCTTTAACGTAGATAATAATAAAAAAAAAAGGGTCATGACATTCTCACTTTAATTAAGAAAATAGTGGAAAGAAAAGTTTTAAAATATTTTTGGGACTTTACCTTCGCACAAATCTATTTCTATTTCCTGGAGTATGAAGAGATCACTGTGCAAGCCTTTTGTGTGCTTTCAGTAAAAATGTGATGTTGTTCCTCTTTTTTTGTTTGGTAATATTATGTAGTTGAGGTTGAATTGAATTTACAACCAACAAAAAAACTCCTACTGTGTTTTACTGACTAGATTTTATACAAGACAAATTGTTATTTAAAATAAACATTGTTGAGAATGTTTAGCTTTTCTTACAAATGTGGCTTTGTGAGAATAAATAAAACATTTGAAATAAATAATATTGTATCTTTTTATATATAAAATTTATTGTAATTTCTTTTTATAAGTGTGCATTATCTACTTTACTTTTGTTGATGTTTTTTCCTTTAATGGTATACTGTACTGCACTTGTTGTTGGTAACATAGTATAATCTAATCAAGGATAGCGAATGGGGAGAATGTTCAGCTTTATCTACTCTAATGCTGCTTTTTATACTGACAATGCTTTAAAGCTTTGTGTTGTTTAAAGGTATCTGGTTACAGTTATTTACATTGAATTGTTGTTATGAGCGAGAGAAAATCTTGGATATCTTTACAACTTGTAAAAATGGTGGAATTATGCTTTTTGTGTGATAAATTCACCAAATCTCAGAATACGAATGGTGTGTGAAAAGACCTTTGCAAAAGCCGCTTTGCAAAGGTCTGAACGAACTGTAACAATGAGGAAGAATTGACAATTTATAAATTTTGTGTTCTGAATTTGTAACTTTTAAATTATAAAATTGATTGTTATTACATCTTGTATTTGGGAAAATTGTACCACTAGTACTAACAAGTAAGAAAATGTGGATCTGGTCTTTTACAATACAACTATAAATGAAAGATTTTCCGTCTTGTAATTTGAGTGAAGTTTTCAGAATTCCTAAGTTAAACTCTAACTATCAACGATTTATGCAATAATAGTTCTGACACCTGGTAAAGAAAAATGCCCCGTAAAAGTAGCTGGTTTTGAGCAACTGATATAAAAATTCTGCAAAAAAAAAATGCACTTAATTAATTACTTCAATAAGAGCATTTTTGAAGTACATATCACATCACCAGATGACATTTGTGTCATATTTCTTATGAGGCTTTGAACTCACATTGATATTACCATATTAAATAAGTTAACTAGAAATCTATGTGTTTTGATAGGATGAAATATCTCAACTTTACAAGGGGTTGGCACCATAGCAACAGAAGTTTGACTAAACTCAGATATACATATATGACGAGAAATAGCAGAAAAAATAGGGTTAAGGGGTCTTTATCCTATGTTTGATGGCACCATGGTCTAATACAGAAATCAGTGGAAAAGGTTTTTCCACTTTACCTCGTTAAATAGTCTGTCAAAAAAAATTCGAAGATAAATTTATAGTTCAAGTATCAGATCTGTTTTATTTCAAGGTTAAAAAATGACGTAAGTAAGGTTTCGCCTTCAAGAATACAAAATTCGGTTTTATAAGAAATTTAATTAAAAAACTGACAAGTATATACGGGTAAATTAAATTAAATCACATCACATCACATACGGTAGTTTAATGTTTTTAAGTGTACTTATGACCTTAAGTTGGTTTTAACATCATTCAAGGAAAAATGTGTTTATTGCCATTTGCCAATGTATTTCACAGACAACACAATTCGAATAATCACGACACAAAGGAGCGCCTGAATTGTAGCGAAAAATAAAACGCGAAATGAACAAATCGCGAATTTATAGAAGTTATAATTTAAAAAAAAATTAGCTGCAAACTTATAAGTCGCAAAATCTCAAAATTCAAAAGCGCGAATTTTTTAATTTTTTTTAAATATTGGACTTTTTCGATCGTTTAGTACGGTACGGAGATCGTGTATTGAGTATGCCGCTTTCGATATCCGTACTTAACTGTCCTACATTCAACGCTGAAATTAGCTCACCTATGACTTGATGTCACCGTAAGTCTGTGCTTTGAATTTATCGTATTTTGATATTTGTGTCTCGAAAGGAATGAAAAAGCATAATTTGCCGTTACAAATAACGTACGGTACGGTAACAAGAAGAAAATTCGTTACTATATTTTCGTAAATTTAGGAATTTGTTGTTTTGGCAAATTCGCAGTTATACAATTTCGCTCTTTAGCTTTTAAAAAATATTCATAATTTAATTTTCACGCGAATTCTACAGGGAAATAAATGAAATTTCGCGATTTATCTGCCAAATTATTTTAAAAAGCGAATTCGTCCTTCCCCTCTCTCTCTCTCTCTCTCTCTCTCTCTCTCTCTCTCTCTCTCTCTCTCTCTTCCGACACAAAACCCCATAGAATTGCATATTAAAATCAACCAATCACAGCAAAGGTCGACGTGGCGAACCTTATATACTGTACATCATTTTTCAACCTTTTATTTTAGCATTTTCTCTCGTCATCTCATCTCCATTATTTACCAACTTGATGGCAACACATAAATGTACACTAGTGACATTTTACCTCTTTTCTTCTTCTAGGGCAACATTCAGCGTGTCGGATAACGAAAGAGAAACATCTCTCAACATCCCAGTTCTCGATCCAATCGGCTTGACCCTGGAACTTCCGCCTTTGGACGGACGTCCCATTTTGAGCCGAGCAGCACGGGCCAGTGCGGGGAAAAAAACAACTCCGTTGGGAGCAGCAGAACAAAATGGCAAACTACTAAGAGTGCCCAAAACAACTCGCTGCGACTTAGACATTTTAGCCGAGCACAGCGAAGTCGACTTCGAGTATACAGAAATGGATATTATATGATGAATGTTCGTTCTTTAGGAAAATTCTTTTTCTGATAATTAAAAAAAAATAAAAACTTTTGAGTGAGTTGTCGACTCACTCGTTGCCTTTCCCAATTTTTGTGCACTCCATAAGAATCAATCACAGTTTGATGGCTTTTGGTGAATTTATAATCAGGGTGACCAAATACCGTATCGCAGTAGAAAATACCGTAATGTAGAGTCGAGAATAGATAATTACCAAGAAAGTACAAAGCTACCTTCTACCTATTTTAGTGGCGTCTTCTGAAACTGCTGGGATTGCAGTGCCAGAAGAATTCATTAGATGGCATGATTTTTAATGATGTCATAATTATATTTTCAACAACCGTCGCCAAATGTCTGCAGCCAGCAGCGAGCCTGTATAGGGCGAACATGGCAGTGTTGGAATAGGTAGTCTTATCTTTTTGGTAATTTGCTTGTATTCTTCGTAGTGTAAGTTTTGTATAAAATTATATGAAGATGGTTTGGTTTTAGGTTAAAGGATTAGATTTATTTTCCCCCAAGTTTACTGCATTTCACTCTCAAAGATAAACTTACTTTCCAAAATAGCTCTTTATGGCCCCTACTTACCTACAAAAATGCTGAACATAATGCTGGTAACATAATAAAAACGTTTTTTATGCATTCGTTATAGCAAATAGCCGAAGCGTACAATTGTAAGAGAAGTCGATAAAAGTTATAATTAACCATTATTTTATTACGCCTTCTGGTTAACGTGTCTTACCTGACCGAGATGTTAACAAGTACTTACAGAGGCGGATTTAGGTATTGCGTGGCCCCTAAGCACAAAATTGTTTTGCACCTACCCCCACCCCCCCCACCCAAAAAAAAAAAGTTAAAATTACTTACAAAGTTAAAAATACAGGTATATATTATATTTCCGATTTAAATACATTCATTCACATCAAAAACATCAAAAGTCTTGTAATTTTGGCAAAAAATCTAAAGTACTGTACCAGTAATTGACATCTTTTCGTGGGAAATTATGGGATTTTTTTTCCGGGGCTCTAACTGGGTAAGGGCCCTAAGTCAGTGCTTATTGTGCTTATACGTAAATCCGCTCCTGAGTATTTACGACAATTGCAATATCTATCAACTTAAAAAAGTTAGACACATGCATTGCATCACAAAAGCTTATGGGACATGTCACATGTGCAATTTGAGGAAGTCAATTGGAGAGAAGGTAAATTGCACTTGTCCTATTTTTCTTAAGCAATATACTTGCAAACATATTTTGGGTACTGGTATTGCAATTGTTGATAAATTATTTTTGGTTTTCTTGAAGGCCAAAAATGTCTCAATCAGCCAGAAACGCAAATAAGGTACAATGAAAATGTTAAGGAAATTCAGTAAAAATTGGCGGAATAAAAATGTTTTTATTTATGGGGGAAAATTTATACCTACCGGTATACCATGTTATACGGGCGAGATAAGTTCCTGGAAAGTTGGCTGAAAAGCGAAAATGCTGTACAGTTGAAGTCGATTATAAGAGCGAGGTACGGACAGCTAACCGGACCGCTCTTGTATAAGGACTTTTAAAAAGATTATTAAAAGATGTCAAAAATTACAAAATTCAGCTGAAAGCAATTTTTAAATGTGATAAACTTTAACGTAGCTCAAAATTATCAAACTAAACTCAATTGCAAGTTAATTATCTTTTTTGCACATTATTGTTTCTTCAATGTGCATTTTTACTAAAAAATTTTTAGCTCTTGTGAATGGGACACCAATTTGTTAATTACAACTTTTTATTATAATTATTTGTTAGTTGACATCTTAGTTTCTTTTTCTCAGAGCTCTTGTTTCACTCTTGTTCCAAATTTATAGCAAGCTCTTGTATACGGACTAAAATCAATGCTAAAGATCATAAAGAGGTTTCAAAAAATAGCTCTTAAATGCAACTGCTCTTGTAGCCGAGGCTCTTGTAATTGGGCTCGACAGTATAACGAATTGTAATACATGCATAGCGAATTTCCTGACCTTTACAGCTGTATATAAAAAAAAAATCAGGCTGTAAATCGAAACTTAGCCATAATTTGGAAAGGTGTTATAGCGAAAAGCTGTATATAACGAGGTATACTTAGGCGTAGTTTGGAAATGGTCAGTTTTATTTTTGGGGAAAGTCAGCAGAAAAGTGGAAGTAATTTGTTCTCTAGGTTAAATCGCTACATTCAGTGGCACGAAGCGTGTTGTTTTGATAGTATGGTTTGGTGATTTTAGAAAATTCGTACGTGACTAATCTTTGTTCCTTCATTTTATAAACAGTCAAATTTTCTTGGAATGGCAATTTATCTTTGAACAAAAAAATATAAAAATAACAAAAAATCTTAAAATGTTTGCCGGATACACATTTTATTTTATTTTTATTTATCTGTTTTTGAAATTGAAAACTGAACCCAAGTATTAAGTATTTCGTTTTACACTCGAATTCTGCAGCTGTTAATTACAACAATTATCCTCTAGCGAGTTATCTGAAGCCCAATGACTAAATTTTACCTTTTTTAATAGGTACTCTAAAGAACATTAATAATTGCAACATTATAAAAAGTATTAAAAGCATCGTTAAATTCATTATTTAATTTTGTCTACAGTATAAAATACAAAAATTGTGAAAATTCTTTTTACTGCTGCTGATGACTACATAAACATAACTACATTTAGCACTTAACAGTATAGAATCCCGACAATCACAAAGCTTTAATGATAAATTCACAATTGGCAATTGCTTATCATTCATCATAACTAAAAACAAAATAAATATCTTATATAAAATTAATTCAAATATATCATACTGTAGGCTCCAAATCAGATAAAAAAAAAAAAGGTTTATTATACAAAAACAATTAATTTTATTTCGCCTCAAACTCATTTGTATTTGGTTTGGTCACCCTTTTTTTTTCTTTTTTCACATTCATCGATCCCCATCCGCCATCCCGTCGAAACACTGCCGAGCTCAGTGTGATTAGATTGTGATTAATGAAATGAACGTTATGCACAACAAATTATCAAAACCTTTCTCTTGTACCGCATTATCACGAAATCCGAGAACACATCTTCAAAGTGAAATAAATACGAACAAATTTTTCACGATTTATGCAGAAAATGAACAAAAATGTTATATTTTAACACTATAAAGAATGTTAACGCACTATTAAACGAGTTTTCAACTGGAAAAAGGACTAATTTTATTTTCTTTTTTTTTTTTATTAGTATAAAAGTATAAAATTCTGCTTTTATTTAACCCGCTAGGGGGTTAGCGTGAATCGTTATTCTATTTAACCTCGTATCTGACAACGGACGGTAATTTTTGGGATTTACCGGTAATTTTTCGAGTTCGTCGAGAATTTCGAGACCATCGATCACCCTAAAAAGGTAAAATAATAATTAAATACGATATACAGTATTAAAATATTGAATTTTAAGTGACCGTACTTTCCAAATAACGTGTATTTTAAATCGAGATGTGGTTGTTTGCCGTACGTCATGAAGAATTGTGATCCGTTTGTGTTTGGTCCGTTATTTGCCATTGATACTGTGCCTTTGGTATTGTGCTGCGGATGAATTCAAATTTTCATTTTTTTAAATAAAAGTGGATTTTTGGTGAAAATTCCAATTACTTTTAGTTCTTCTCGAATTTCATCCTCGAATTTTCGATTCCATATACTCGTTCCACCTTTTCCAGTGCCTAAGTTTTGATAATTCGTTATTAAAAATTACCGTTATGGTACCTAACGTGGAAAAAGAATTAAAAAAAAAAAAAAACAAAAACAAAACCTGTTGGATCGCCGGTTTGGACCATGAAACCTTTGATATTCCGATGAAACAAGGAGTTATCATAGTAGTTACTTGCACATAACGCAAGAAAATTCTAATCAAAGTAAATAAAGAATGAATTAATAAATAAATAAATAAATAAATAAATAAATGTCTTGTAAAAATGATAAGATTTGATACTCACTTCGCACGTTTTAGGGCACTGCTCGCAGAATAACTCAATTTTTATGTCACCAACATCTGTATGTAATGTGACTGACTGTTAAAAAATAGTTATTGTTATTTTATAGATAGATATATTTATGTTTGGTTTAGAGTTTACCATATTTCTGCGCTCAATAGTCAATGTGATTGTAATGGTGGGTTTCGGTAATTCAATAAGTTATCACGAGATTGCGCCACCAAACGTAGACTTAACTTTAAAAAAAAAAAGTTATGTAGCTGGCAAACTTCACCAACAGATGTCGCTGGATGGTGTTGATAGACGATATCGATTTCTTTTTATTTTTTCTTTTTTTTTTTAATCTGTCTTTAATTTAAATTAAATAAAAAAAAAAAAAAGTTACTATGTATTTTTTAATTTTTTAAAATAAAAGTGATTTGTACTGACAATAGAATTTTAAAGGCAATATGATGAGTTTTGTGTATATAGACACGCTTAGATCAGGTGAATCGGATATTCAATTGTAACTTGAACTCGAACTTGAAAAAAACAACTATTGTCTTTATCATAATTCTTGATAAAGTTTATCAAAATATTTTATTTACTCAATATTGCAGTTGCAGTAATTCAAGTACTTACTTATTTGTTTTAAACAGATCATAGCCGATTAAATGGTGTATTTTTAATGATATTTATTGTGATAAATAAATCTTTCTGATTAAACAAATAATTTATTATGATAATTACCTTTATTACAGCAAAAAATAATTTTAAATGCAGAAATCATAGAAAAATTAAATTTTTATATTTAATCAAACTTGATAAAATCGATAACAGATGTCGCGCCGCAACTGTGAACTGAACTGAACTGAACATAACTCGCTCACTTTACATCCAACCAACACGTGACACAAACATCAACTTTGACCTTGTGATAATGATAAGATAAAACATAATATATTCTTAAATGCTGCTCCAAATCAGTAATTAATGCCGTAAGTACAGTAACACCCCTAAATCTCCTGCATAACAACTTGAAAACTTTATTTACAGGCAAAAAAAGCACAAAAATGCTACGAAACTGCTCAAGAACTCGACACCTTATCCATAAAAACTTGTACAAGTCTCTATCAACCATCAATTCAAGTGTACCTTACGAAAATGTATCAAAAAACACATCAATTAAGACCCCTGTCACAATCCCAACCGAAGCAGATGTAGTTATAATCGGTAAAAATTCGAAAAAAAAATTCAAAAATTACGGTACCGGTACTAAAAATATTCATTTCTTTTATTAAAATCCAGGTGGTGGCAGTATTGGATGCAACACAATCTACCATTTAACCAAACTAGGTGCAACAAATGTAGTTTTACTCGAAAAAGATCAACTAACAGCTGGAACTACGTGGCACACTGCAGGTTTTGTATTTACTGTACCGTATATATTTATAAATTTAAAAAAAATAAAATAAAAGTTTTGTTTTGTTTTGTCTCAAGGTTTGGTTTGGAGATTACGTGCAAGTGATGTAGAAATTGAACTTCAAAGACAAACCCGTCATTTACTTAAAGACGTTTTAGAGAAGGAAACGGGAGTTAACCCCGGATGGATAGAAAATGGCGGATTGTTCACGGCGTCGAGTAAAATGCGATCGGATGAATACAAACGTCTGCATTCGGTATTTATATACATACTGTAAAACGTGTGTAAAAATAGATTACGGTAATGAATAATTTCTTTGTTTATTCAGCTTGGGAAAGCGCTGGGAATCGAATCTCACATTTTATCACCCGAAGAATCGAAAAAACTGTATCCGCTTTTGAATGTTAACGATCTTTATAGTTCTTTGTACAGTCCGGGAGATGGAACTTTGGATCCGTCGGGGTTTTGCACCGCTTTAACGCGTGCTGCGACCAAAGCAGGAGCTAAGGTCAATTATAGATAAATAAAAATGATTTTATTTACTCGAAATAACATTTTTTTGAAATTTTTTTAGGTAATCGAAAAATGCCCTGTGACTGGAATTCAAGTTTACGAAGACGATATGGGGGTTAAACGGATTCAAGGCGTTCAAACGAAGTTCGGGGTTATCAAAACAAAGATTGTGGTTAATTGTACAGGTGAGTTTTATATTTTTTTTTGAAAAATGTGTTGTTGTTTTTTTTTATTTATTTATTTATTTATTTATTTATTTATTTATTTATTTATTTATTTATTCTAGGTGTTTGGTCGCCGATCGTAGGACAAATGGCGGATGTTCATATACCAATTGTACCGCTAAAACACGCTTATGTAGTGACAGAGAGGATCGAAGGCATCCAAAACATGCCGAACATCAGAGATCACGACGGAAAGATTTATTTGAAACTCCAAGGTGATGCCTTGTCGATCGGCGGTTATGAGCAAAACCCAATTTTTTGCGAATCGGTTTGATTTATAGTTTAAAAATTTATAAACATTTAACAAAAAAACACATATTTGAAATTATTTCTTAGGTACCGAGAGATTTCGCCTTCAGTTTATACGAACTCGACTGGGACGTTTTCGGTACTCATTTAGCAGCTGCTATAAATCGAGTTTCAGTTTTGGAAAAAACTGGTATCAAATCAACCGTTTGCGGACCTGGTATAAATTTAAAATTAATTTGACTTTATTATAATAAAATATTATAAAAATATCGTTTTAGAGTCATTTACACCCGACCATAAACCGTTAATGGGCGAAGATCCGTTTTTACGTGGTTTTTACCACGGATCTGGTTTTAACAGCGGCGGAATGATGTTAGGTGGCGGGTGTGGGAGAGAGTTGGCCCGGTGGATTTATTTCGGTCGTCCCGAGCTTGATATGTACAGTTATGATATCAGGTACCGTATTGAATTTTAATTACCGTACCGTACCGGTACCGGTATGGTACTTTTAAAGGTCAAGTGAACTGGTTTGGTTTATTATTAAATATGAATCTACTCATCACAAACAATAATTAATCATCGCCAAATGATTTTCAGACACGTTAAAATTTAAAAAACCATCGCGATAAGTGAATGTCAAAAGGAAAATAGATTATCGGAGCTGCACGCTGCAGTGATCTATGACGTCACGAAGTTTGTTGCCACTGTAGCGGGAATTGCCCGCAATGCTTTCTGCTTTCGTTGTTTTTCTGCGATCGATTCGGGATTTAGTCCCGAAATTTTCTCGAGCAGGAGGGTTTCACAAAGTCAATTGCACTTGTTCATATGAAATAAACTTGTTCAAAACCAACTTTCACAATACCGGTACCGGTACCGGTATAGTTTTAAACAGGTTTATCTCATATGAACTAGTGCAATTGTTTGTGATGTGTAGATTCTCATTTAATAATAAACCAGTTTAGTTCATTTGATCTTTAAAGATAAATTATAACTTTTTTTTTATTTTTTTTTTAAATTAGGAGATTTTCGCCTAGTTTGTTACGGAATAATCGTTGGATCAAAGAGCGGTGTCATGAATCGTACGCATTGCATTATAATATACAGTATAAACACGACGAGCCGTTGAGTGGAAGGAATCAGTTTAAGGATCCGTTTCATAAGGATCTTGCAAATGCTGGATGTGTTTTCGAAGAGAGGTTGGGGTGGGAAAGATCCGGGTGGTTTTCTCAAGAAGGACCGGCACCTGTGAGTAAATTTTAAAGGTCAACTGAACTGTTTATTATTAAATGTGAATTTATTCATCCCAAACAGAAATTAATCGTCGCCAAATGGTTTTTGACACGTTAAATTTTGTTAAAAATAAATAAATAAATAAATAAATAAATCAAAAACGATCACAAACTGAATGTCAAAAGAAAAATAGATTCTGGGAATTTTGAGTTTGTGACGCACGAAATACGAAAACCCTCCTCGAGAAGATTTCGGGTCTTAATTTTTTCTGGATTAGTCACTGAAAAACAACGAAAGCATTGCGGGCAATTCGTTCTACAGAACAACAGAATTCGTGACGTCGTAAATCGCGGCAGTACCCATAATCCAATTTTTGCAATCGTTTTTTTTTTTTTTTTTTTTTTTTTTTTTTTTTTTTTTTTTTTTTACAAATTTTAACGTGTCTGAAAATTATTTGGCGGCGATTAATTATTGTTTATGATGAGTAAATTCATATTTAATAATAAACCAGTTCATTTCACTTAACCTTTAAGTATTTTGGTGGTTTGAGAATGATTATTTTTGTTTATATTTTTATTATTAGATTTTGGACTATGATTATTATGGGAATTACGGTTACGAGTTGAACGAAGATTACGTTTACAGAAATCGACTTCGAAGTGATTACAGTTTTGATTTTCCGCTGCAGCATCATGTGGTATCGGTTTGATTTGTACCCTTACCGAGTGTACTCCTATTTTTTAAAATAATAATAAGTGTCCCTGTGGTGCGTTTTCACTAATTGTTTTGTATAAATCATTCAAAAGTTTATTTTGTGTGTTTAAAATTTTAATATATATATATATGTTACGACGGAACATGAGAACCGACGGTTCACGTGAACCGTCAACAAAATTGCATGTAAGTCGACGGTTCACGTGAACCGTCGACGGATCATGAGAATCGACGGATCGACGAAACAGCTCGCGTCTCGCTGATTTATAAACATCCCGCAATGGGAATGAAGTGGTTGGCAAAAACCGGTAACGTTACGGCGGCGGTAACGATTGCAGCCGCGGTTCTAATGACCGGGGCTAATGATCACGCGATCGCGTGATCCGTCGGTTCCCGTCATCCGTCGTATCATATACATATATATATTATGTTTTTTTTTTTGTTTTTTTTTAAGATTGAAAAAGAGTGTTTGAATACACGACAAAACGTGGCTGTCTTCAACATGTCTTATTTTGGTAAATTCTATCTCGTGGGTCCCGAAGCACAAAAAGCAGCCGATTGGATCTTTACAAACGACATGACGAAGCCAGATGGTTAAAAAAAAAAAAATGAAAATTTTTAATTTTATTCATAATTTTTAATTATTTTTTTTTAAGGTTCTACTATTTATACGTGTATGTTAAACAAACGTGGATGCGTCGAAGCTGATTTAACAGTGAGTCCACTACCATCTGGCGACGGCGATGCGTGTGATCCGGTAATACAGGAAGGTAAAAATTTAGCTTCTAATCGTAAAATTTTTTGTAGTGGCTTTTCCTACGGTAATTTCCGTAGGAATAGCCTCGCCCAAAATTTTTTATAAAAAAACGAAGTGTCTATTCTCACGGCAAATGCCGTGAAAATAGCCTACTGTCTATTTTCACGGCGTGACGTGTACGATAACGTCATGCCGTGAAAATAGTCGACCCAAGTAGGGTCGGCTATTTTCACAGCAGAAGTAAAAAATCGATAGAAACAACAGAAAATCGATTTTTTTTTTTTTTTTTTTTTTTTTTTTTTAAAATAAAAATATTTAAAAAAAAAAAAATAAAAAAATTTTTTTTTTTTTTTTTAAATACCATGTTTGGTCACATGCAACTAAAAATTTTACTTTTTTAATTAAATGTATCTAATCAAAAACTTTGAAAATTTTACGTTTTTTTACTAATAATCTCATTAAAACTCAATTTTTACACATTTTTTTCATTTTAAAAACATAATAATTATCACATTTTAACTAAAAATAATCAAAAATTACAATTTTTTATTGTTTTCTCAAAAAAAAAAAAAAAAAAAAAAAAAAATTAGATAAAAATACAATTTTTTAATTTTTTTTGGTCATATATAACGAAATATTTTACATTAAATAATCGCAAAATTAGATTATTTTTAATTTTTTTGTAAAAACCTCATTAAAATCTAATTTCTACGCACTTTTTCATCTTAAAACCTGCTCACATTTCAACTAAAAATAGCAAAAATCCATAAATTTTCATTCAAATGTTAATCATGTCACATTTTCAGCTCGCGGTTTCTACGTAGCAGCAGGCGGCGGCTCATCCTTTCAAAACTTCGCTCACATCATATCAGTGATCGAAGACAGAGGTTTCAACGCAATCCTCATAGATAGATCACATGACCTTGGTATGCTCAGCATTCAAGGCCCAAAAAGGCAAGTAAACACCTCATTCTTCTAGGAAAATATTCCTTTTCCGAAAAAAGAAAAAATGCTCTTCAATTTCCAACAGATAAAAAAAATTAAAAATAAAAAAGCAATTTTTGCATACAACTTTGAAAAGATTTCGCAGTGTAATGAGAGGCTGTCTGCTCCCCAAACTTCTTATTAAGGAATATCTTTACATCCTCTATCAATTAAAAAGATGTTGCAGATTTTTTTACACATTACAATGTGATAAAGTCTGTCATTTGGGAGTCGCCATCATCAGGGTGTGGCTCATCTGTCTTATTTTATACATGTGGAATAAAGGAGAGAAAATATTTAACGGAGAAAAAAATTATTTTTTAAATTTTCTAAATTTAAAAAAAAAATTAATTTTTTAATTTTTTTTAAGGGTTTGTGTGACTCTTTAGCATGTCTGCGCATTTTGATTAAAGATAATAATTATTTTACATGTTATTACTTATTAGCGACCCAGAATTTACAGATTGCAAGGATTTTCGGGAATTTGATAGAATCGGTTTACCGCTGTGTCATCAATGAATTTATGCGGTGCAAATGGCAGGGTGGTCTTGGAGAGAAGAGATTTATTTTATTTTCAAATTGAAAGAAAATTATAGCGGGTTGATATGAAGATTATAAAAAAATTAAATCAGAGTTGAAGGTGAAATTATTATGTGAATGCGGTATTAAAAATGAAGGAATTTGATGAGTGAAAGAGAGAGAAGGTGATGATAAAAGGTGTGTTATTCTTATTCTAAGCGTTAAGGTTGTCAGCGACTACTTTGGTTATAACTCTCATAATACAAAGAGATGATTATAATTCAGTTCTTGCAAAACAAAACTTATCTTACGTGAGTGTAAACGTATGATCGCAGCTTTGGAATTTATAGTGGTTGCAATCAATTATAGCTTGTCATCTTACATGAAAATGTAATTTATTTCAAATATATGGTGTAAAATATGTGTCACATATATCGAGATTCATGTTGAATATATTGCAATATTCCAAAATTGGGAATACAGTACGGTATTCATATATTGCATTTAGATGGTATATAGATGCATTACTTACATGTCAGTTTTGCCACAAGTGGGCAAGGAAAAGTTAACCACGAGGTTAGTTGCATAATAATTACATACGGTAACTGAACACTTGCAAGAAACAATTGTCACACTTTTTGTTACCGGTTACCATCTTGCAGTATTTTAAAGTACCGGTAACAAGATTTCATTTTAGCGAGGTGTCATACTTTTATTTCTATATACTTTACCTTTATTTACTTCTGGTACTTTGAAATAAAAGTATGACACTTTCTGAAATGAAATGGTGTCACTTAAGGCCATGCGAGATGCAACTAGTAGCAAAGTTGTAACTAGTGCAAAAATATTCAGTTACGTTACGGAATATTTATTCACTTTCAACTAACATCTGAAATATGGAGTTATTACAGATATTACATGACTACACTGAAGCATGAAGCAATTTGAAGTTTATAGTATTTGGTTTTCTCACTAGGGAGTGTGCAAATGCCAGTTTTTAGTGTCAATTGTCTGAGTTTTGTAATATTTCATAAAGTTTAGGAGATGTGTTATGTCTATCTACATTTACTTCTGCTATTACCAGAGGTAAATAAGGAAACACGAGAGTCTTACTAAATTGGAAATATTATCACTTAATGCACAAAAGTATTCAGTTATGTATTATAATGCAAATCTTTATGCAGATAATTTAAAGGTTAATCTGTACGTGTGCACAAAGTTAAAAATCGATGCAATGTGACGCAAAATTGACTTGATTGATGCAAATTCGTGCTTTGTAGTTTTGGGTTTTATCACTAGGGAGGGTGCAAATGGGATTTTTTTTTTTTTTTTTTTTTTTTTTTTAATAGTTTCTAGCATTACCGGTAGTCGATTTTATTTGTTGAGTTTCCACCAACGAATAATTGAGTTTTGCAACATTTTCCGTAGAGTTAGGAGGAAGTGTCACACTTTCATCTTATAAAATTTAAAATCAAACTCTAAAAGACAAAAGTTAATCAAAAATTTAGAAACACTATTCAGTATTCAAGCACCACATTGCAATGCAAATACAATTGGAACTTCTTCATTTTCATCCAACAGTCTTTGTGGCATTACAATATACTGTAGGTGGAGCTGTAACTAATCAAGTTTGACACCATTATTTAAACGGTTCCAATTCACCTGCAAATGAACGTTTAAAATATGCAAAAAGCTCAGGCTCAGGCCAGACGAAAAAAGGGTGAAAGCAAATTCCTGACCTTTGCTGAATTGGCCTCGTGGTGTTTGATATGAATGCATTGAAGTTTTGAGTTTGCAGCTTGCAGCTGCTCATGAACATTTTACGTTTGTATGGTTTTTTTTCCCCAAAGGCTCAGGTGGGCCACCGACCATGTGTTCCTTTCCTTTCCCTTCCCTTCCCTCTGCTCTGGAATTCTGTGGGGGCAGGTGTGGCTTTTTCAAAGGAATCTGACTCCGTCTACGCCTCATTTACTTGTAAATTATCGGGGGATCATTTGGAGTGAGTGAGGCGGACGCGAGCGGACATCGAGTGGTTGCAATTAGGGATTAATTGTGGGCTCAAGTTGACCATAGTGTTTCTTGGTAAATTGGAATGGGAGTAAGTTAAGGAGTACATTGTTATACTGTAGGTATGCTCCCAAGTTAGAACGATTTTTGCATGAGTTTTAATCGAAATTTAGCCATTATTTGTGCTTTTTTGGTGTTGTGTTTATTTGTTTCGTGTTTAGTGATTAGTGATTTATGTATCGATTTTTATTTATATTGGTGAATGTGTTGTAGATTATTCATAAGATTCGATATGCAGCCGTGGAAATCTGTAATTTTTTAATAATATTTGTAATTGTTGAGGAAATGTTGTGTGATGTTGATAAAAATGTGTGACGATGGAGTAAACATCGATCACAATTTATGAGAATTTAATAGATATATATCGATAAAAATTAAGTAAATAGTTAAAAAAATCGATTAAAATCGAATAAATATTGTTAAATAATGAAAAAAACACTATTAAAATTGGAGAAATATCGATAAAAATTACTGAATTATAGGTAAATATCGATAAAAATTGGGTAAATACTTATAAAAATCGATTTAAATCAGCTAAACATGGTTAAACATCAATAAAAACCTCTGAAAATTGTAGAAAAATCGATAAAAATTTTCTTAACACAACCAACCAAATCTGCACATCCCCACTAAAAAAACTCAACAAAACAACCGCTTAAAACTTACAAAACCAAAACCCAAAAATAAAATAAAATAAAATAAAATAAAAAAAAAAAAAACTTTCTGCCACTTGTGGGAGTGTATTTTAAATGCACCCCTCACACTCACACAACACACAACCCCATTGCCCATTCCCTTCCTTCCCTTCCCTTCCCTTCCCTTTCCTTCCCTTCCCTCATTCCTTGTCGTTGTCGTTGTTTCCGCTCCCTTAGCACCACCTGCCAGTCGTGCACGTGGTGTGCACGTTCTTATTGTTTCGAGGCCGTCAGCTGCTTCTATTCAGGTGCATCCCAACTCAACTCACCTGGGCTCATGCACGTGCCTCGGACCCTTCACAATTATCCCCTTCAAGGGTAGACGTATCGAGTAGCAGGTGGTGGGGATTACACAAGATTGTTTTCATTTTTTTTTTTTTAATTTTTTAAAAAAATTTTTGCTCGAGGAATTTTTTTAATTGCGGAATTTAAGTGGTTTGTTAAATAGTGGACACGCGGTAGCCGGTGTTGGTTTTAAATGGGTTATAGACACCGAGATGCGTTTAAATTGCCGAGGGTGAGTTAACTGCACCCTTATTATGTGCTCGCAACCCCAATTCCCATTTCCTTTTTCCCCTGTCTCAGTCAATTGACTTCGGAGATTTAAGTTTCGTTTTAAACCTGAAAGTTTTGCGGACATTGCGGTTGGAAGAGTTTTGGGTAAAGTGATGGCTGTTTGGTGTACTTTGTGATTATCAGTGCCAAGAGTGTTTGTGTTGATTTTGAGACATCTGGAGGTGGATTGTGTAATGAAAAATTGTGAATAAAGGAAAGGAAAGGTGAAAACTAGTGAATTGCCATTGGTTTACGTTTAGCATTGAGAATGTTGAGTTAATATTTAAACTACCGTATCAAGTTATGTTGATTTAATGTTGAAATCGTGATTTATCAGTGATTTTACATTGATTTATTGTTGAAACTATTGATTTTTTATTGAAAACATTGACTTGGTGTTTATTTAACATTGAAAAGTTGATTTAACATTTACAGTCGAGTCCGCGAGTAACGACATTTAAGAGACCGCCCAAAAAATCTCGTTATAACCGATTGTCGTTACAACCTACTCCGCTTATAACGCCAATTTGTCGTTATAAGCAAGTTATCTCCGCTTTATAACGTAAATTTGACGCTATAAGCGTGTTACTCGGTTGTAACGATGTTTTGACGTTACCGTATATCCGGATAATTTTAGCATTGCTTGGGTAGGGTTTAGGCCGGGGATTTATAAAAATGTCGTTATAACCGAAATCGTTACTCGCGGACTCGACTGTATTAACTTTTTAAATGTTGATTTAACAGTGCTAATACAATATTGAAATAATAGCGGTACCGTATTCAAAGTTACTATCGGAATCTGATTAGTTTGATTAAGTTGATTTGTGACGTCATTTGCAGATATTGAAATAATGTTGAAACTGTTAAAAATTATCTTTGATTTAACATTGAAATTACTAACTTAACGTTGATTTAATGTTAAAATAAGTTAAACATCGAAAATGTTGATCTTTGCATTGATGTAACATTAGTTTAACAATTAACATTTGCAACATTATTTAATTTGAAATAATGTTGCAAATTTAAAACTACGGTAACGTTAATTTTACACTAAATTAAAAACGTTGATTTAACTTCGAAACCATCAATTTAACGTTAAAAATATACAATTAACATTTTACAAAGTCAATTCAACATTTTTTTAACATTAAAATAACAATTTATCACTGAAAATGTTTACCTTACATTAAGTATAACATCGAACTAAACAAACATTTAACAATTTCCACTTTCTCTCTTTACAGCCGAGAATTATTGCAATCATTAACCGACGCCGACTTATCTGACAAATCATTCCCGTTCTCAACCCACAAACTCATACAAATAGGCGGCTACAAAGTGAGATAAATCCTCGAAAACCATCTTCACAACGTAATTTATTCATTGAATTTTTTTTCCTTTTAAAATAAGGTTCGCGCAATGCGCTTATCCTTTGTGGGAGAACTGGGATGGGAATTGCACATTCCCACTGCCTACTGTGTTCCTCTTTACCGCCTCATAATGAACAGGGGTCAGCCTCTGGGCGTGGTAAACGCCGGCTACCGAGCTATTGATTCCCTCAGCATCGAAAAAGGTGTGAAAAACTTTTTTTTTTTGACACAAAACTTTCTATTTTTAAACAGCAGAAATAGGACATATACAATGGGAAGGGAAGAAGTGATGGGAAGGTGAGGAAAGGTCACGTGATGGCCTTTACACTTGTATACATCTTGGGTGGTTGAGAAAGATTGGGGTATTGTGTTAATTTTGAAGGAGTTTTTTTAACTAATGCTCTGACTCTACTAGGCAAAAGTTCTAGAACATCACGTCATATTAGATAATGTTTTACATGAAAACATTAGCTAGTATGACGTAATCTTCTAGAACTTTTGCCTAGTGGAGTCATATCAGTAGATTTAATTTGGAAAATTTTTTTATGGGAAAGGAAATATTTAAATAATTTCTTTTTTAATTGAAAAGTTTTGAAGTTTGTAATTTTAATTTTGAAAGTGATGAATTTTGAATCATTTTATGTTTTTCCAAGGAAAAGAAATTAATTTTAAATAAATAAATAAATTTAAAAGACATTTACAAATTAAAACAAAAAATATAAATTTGAATAATTTTTAAGAAAAATAAAATTTAATTTAAAAAATTAAAAATTTTGACATACTTTTGTTAAGAAAATTTGAAGAAAATTTTCAAAGTAAAAATAAAAATGTGAAAAACATTTTAAGAAAAATAATTTTTTTAAATTAAAAATTTAAAAAAATAAAAAAAATAATTATAATTAAAGTCAAAAAAGTAAATTTTAACTTACTGTATTTCTATTACTTTTCCAATAAAATAAAATAAAATAAAATAAAATTACTTTTTTAATTAAAAAGATGCAAATAAACTTGACAAAAAAATTAATTTCTTTTTATTATTTCTAAAAAAGAAAAAGAAAATCAAAACATGGAAATATATATTTTTTTAATAAAATTAAAAAAAAAAATTTAATTTTTTTTTGGTTCACAGTGATCCCTCAAGTGCAGGAGTGGCACTTGCCTTGGGAAACCCCTTTTTGGCTCTGACCTCAACATCCCCTCGTGTTTTTTCCTCAGGGTACTTCCCTCGGTCCTCCTGGCCCTTGTGTGTTGTGGAATGTGGTCTGTTCCAGCTCCCTGTTTTACCTTCAGGGTGATGTGATTAAAAAAAAAAACTAAACTAAAATAAAATAAAATATTACCTTTAATTTATCATGAATCATTCCATGTTTCCCATGCTAACATTAGACCTTGACTTGTTTTCTCTGCTTGAAAACTCATTTTTTTATTCATTAATTCCTTGTCAAATACCTGACTGTTTTCCTAGCCTTTCTTTCCTCCTGTTCATTGTCAGTTTGGTATCTTGAATCTGTGGAATGTTCTTCTTCCTCTTCACACCAAAAATCCGGTTTGTGCATGAAGGAAAAGTGGTTTTCTTCAATATGTGCAACTGTCAAATCTTTTGATAAATGGACTTTGTTGTGCTCAGCATTTCTTTTTCCCCTTCCTTTTCTTTCTCTCTCTTCCTGGTGCCTTTCAGTTGCTCGAAATTGAATTCTTTCTCCTTCTACTGGGTTTTTGCACTTGTTGAAACAAGCAGTGTTACTTGTCAACATCTTGCAATCAATACTTAACTTGTTGTAAATAGTTACCATATTTTCTTTACTAGTAGTGCATGAGGTTCGAATAGAAGCAAGCATTTACATTTACCGTATTTCTAGAATTAGAGGCACGTAGTTTTATTAGTTTTGTGCGATGTATTCTTTGCGCGTCGATTTTGGGATTGCGTTTATTATTTTAGTAAATTTTTGTCAAATTTATATTTAAATAATTAATATCTAAATTTTGATAAAATTACTAATTTTATCAATACATTTTGTTGTTTTCTAGTAATTCATGATAATTTTAGCATTTATTGTTGTTATTTTAATGTTCGAAAAACATTAAAGATGAGCTTCTAGTTGTAATGATTTCTTCAGTCTTAAAACCAATGCTTTTATTTCAGCCAGGCTTTTATTTCGAGATGCACTTTTAAATCGAGAAATGCGGTACTAATGTTAGAAATTGCACTGTTAGCACACCAGGGGCACTGCGCACGTTATCAGTATGTTATTTTTAATAGAATAAATTCGTGCTCCAGAATTTATCGTCATTATAACCAACAACATTATTAATAAATAACTTACACTTATATCAATTTACAAATCACGTCTTTATGACGTTAGAACAGTTACGTCGTAATCACGACGTTATACACTTTCGTCAATAATCACTTCCATACTATTCGTATCTCAACAATTTTATCTTTCATAACGTCAAATGATGTATTGTGTATTCGTTTTGTATCATATTCAATAGGATGTTTTCAGTTACAACTAACCATTTCATATCTAAATACAAATTTCATTAATAAAACTACAATTACTGGGCATGTGCTGTATTTGAATTTGCAAAAAAATATCTTTTAAAGTTGTTTTAGCCAGGGATGGCAATTTGAATCTATATTTGAATTCGAATCGGAAAATAATTCGAATTTTTTCCCAAATTGGAATTCGAATTGGTATTCAAATTTCACAAACAATAACAATCCAAATCCGAATTGAAATTCGAGTTTTTTAAATAATTGGAATTTAAAATTCAAATTTTTCTTGCAAAATTCGAATATTCAAATCTTCAAATGTTAATTTTCGTTGTAAAAACTTTGGAAGAAACGTTACGGTACTTAAAAATCTTGGGCAGAAATAGCTCGTGGGCTAAATCTACCAAATCTTAGGCAGAAATAGCTCGTGGGCTATTTCTACCCAATCTACATGCGAAGCAAATTCGCGTGCGACGGTCCCGTTTACATTGCCGCAAACTTTGCGTGACAATCAATAAATTGTTATAACGTTTTACGTTATAATGTAATGTTATAACGTCAGACGCACGTTATAACGATACAAGTACGGCATAATGTAAAACGTTATAACATTACGTTATAACGTGAAACGTTATAACGTATAACGTATAATGTTATAACATTACGTTATAAAAGCTCATGCAAACGTCCTATCGTGGTCCCTTCTATGCGCCGCCATTTTACATTTGCCGCATGGTCGTCTGTGATTGGTCATGGCTCAAGCAAAGGGTCACGTGGTTCAAGCGAAGCAAAATCAGAATTGAAATTTTTTAACTTCTGATTTTGCTTGCAAATTTTGCACGCAAAGCTTCGGGAAATTTCGCGTAGCATTTGCTTCGATGTCAACAAAGGTTTGCATCGATGTAAACGGGGCTTAAACGTGTATAACACGTAATTTTTATTTGTATTACCGGTATTGTTGTTAGTAAAGTATGGGTCGTCCAGCTGTTAGCAGTACTTTTCGGCAGTTTAATGTAAAAAAAATTAGCATTGGGAATGTTGAATCACACTGTACTTGTATACACTAGCTGCATTCACAAAGTCAATTACACTAGTTCATACAAGTATGAAATAAACCTGTTTAAAACTTTATTGTGGAAGTTGGTTTAAAACAAGTTTATTTCATGTATTTGACTTTGTGAATGCAGCTACTGTGATTCTGTTTTTAAAGGAAAAGTAGTCACGAATTTAAAAAAATCATTTATAAAAACGTCATTTTTCAATCTATGCTCAAAAGTAATGAAACATGTTGCCTCGAGTTTTATTAGTTTACCAGTAACCCAAGTTTCAGTGGAACGATTATTTTCAGGATTAAAATTTATATTAGATCCTCTCAGAGGAAATTTATCTGAAAACCAAGTACACAATATTATGCTGCTAAGAGTAAACAAACAATTTTAATAACCGGTTTTTAAATTTAAAAATCAATTTTGTATGAAATAAATAAATTTAAAAAATTAAAAATATTGTGTTGAAATTCAAATTAATTCGAATTATTTTATGTACAAGTATTTGAATCTGAATTTATAAATATTTGATATGGAAATTCGAATTGGTATTCAAATATTTTTAAAAATCACATATTGGAATCAGAATTCGAATTCCAAATTGATCGAATTGCCATCCTTGGTTTTAGCATTGCCATTAGTGTAGCTAGGACAAACACATACTGGTAATGAATAAAAAAAATGTTACAAAATACAAACTCTAAATTGGATTAAAATTTCAGAAATACCGGTACAGTCAACCTCTTATATCCGGCCATAGTAATATCCAGCAACCCTTTTTATCCGGTCAAAAGTTCTAAAACGTTTCAATGTCGCACTATACTAATTACTATCTTTTATTCGGCCACCTCCTATATCCGACCACTTTTGCCGAACCCCGCCTATGTCCGGATATAAGAGAGTTGACTGTAGTCATTTTGTGAGAATATAAGCTTCAAAAAGCTAAATTCTTTAGAAAATGCGCAACAAACAATATTTTTTTGTACTAATAAATAGTAATGTCTGTTATGCACTTGTTGTAAGTGCATTAAAATGTATTTTATTTTATTTTTTTAGTATTACCATCAGAAATTTTATTGAAATTATGATCAAAATTGAATGTGGTTAACATTTGCTTTTGATGGTACTTTTAATATTGCAGGTGTATACTATTACAGGAACTGCAGTGTTACTTGAATTTTAGAATTTTTATTTTTCATAAATGACTCAAATGGTAGTTATTGGTATTTAATTAATACAATTTGTGATTTTATTGCACATTTTGCATGAAAGCAGCTTATTTTTAGATTTATTTTCAAGTTGTAATTGAAAAGATTGCAGGAAAAGCTATTCACTTTTAATGCAGATTTTTTTGATTGCTTTAATCACTTAATCAGCTTTAACATGAAGTATAAAAAGTGATTGCTTGTACGGTACAGATGTTGTTTTAAATTTAAATGGATTTATGGTGGGAAATATTTTCTGATAATTATATGATGCAGTTCAAAGTAGCATCATATAAATTAATTATAGATTAAAACAAAAATAATGAAAAATGTTTGCTGAAAAAATTTACACATAGTTTGTCATTAATAATGAAGGAATTCTGTGAATAACTTACTGAAACTATAGTTTATTTTGGTTTTTTTGGGCCTATTTTTGGAAATAATTGCAGATTCAAGTTTAATTTAATTTCACAAAATACCTACAAAAGAAAGTACCGTATCATAAATGTTGGGTAAATATATTTATAATATGAACAGAAAATGTAAGTTTAATATATGAAAAATGTATACAGTCGAGTCCGCGATTAACGACATTTAAGGGACCACCCAAAAAATGTCGTTATAATCGATTGTTGGTAAAACTGACTCCGCTTATAACATCAATTTGAAGCTATAAGCGGATTCTTTGGTTGTAACGACATTTTGATACTATACACGATTTTATAGTAAAATTTAATTTTGCTGCCTCTGAAGTTTAATAAGTAATAAAATTAGAAAAGACTATACTCGTATGTTTAGTTGGTAAATCTCTCATAGATAAAAAAAAATTACACAAAAAACAACATATATTAACGTTATAACCGGGTTCTTCACTTGCAGGGGCTAAATATTTATGTCGTTATAACCGGATTTACGCTATATCCGATGTCGTTACATCCGAATTATTTTAGCATTGTTTGAGTAGGGTTTTGGCCAGGGGGGGGAAATAAAAATGTTGTTATAAGCGGAATGTCGTTATAACCAAGGTTGTTACTCGCGGACTCGACTGTATTTGGTATACATTCAAAATGTTTACAGAATTTACAATTTAAAAATGTATTTTACATATACTGTACTTTAAATTTGTTACATGTACTTAATTTGTATTATCAATATATGAATAGTCCTATTTTCATATACAGTACAGTACAAGTATTTCTAATTTATAAAACTTAAATTTTTTACTGCATGTGTGTATTGAAAAGTTTGATAAGTCTGAAACCAATGGAGATTTGTATTGCATTTGCATTTGTACATTACAAGTAGCGTCCGTAACATTTATAACTTCAGTTCCTCTTGTCTACACTATTACTTACAAGGAGAGCTTCACATCCGGCCACACATTGTTTGCCATGAGTGTAATATTAAATATTAAATAAACTTACTTATTAACCTTCTATTATATCCATTTTTGCATGGTTGAGCTAATAATGCCAACATAAACCACAATTGAGTAAACTTTTTTCTTGTGTATTTACTCAAAACAGTGCAATTTCAACTGTTGTTTAGCCTACATGTAGTGATATAAGGAACTACTTTCAGGTAACCTGGTTTTTGCGTCCCAAACTATAAAACCTGGATCGTAATCATAAGATCACTTTTCAAAACATGACTGCCATAACACCCACAACATGTGCCTAGTGCATTTCTATGTATATGAAATATATTAAATGGCTGTAAGTTAAAATAAAACCACTTAGTGACCGACATTGTACCTCATGGGATGCCGTAGTTTGAGGTACCAACCAATCACAAGCCATTTAATCGAATGATTGTACCTTTGTACCAATAGAAAAGCAGCTCTGGGTTACGCCCCTTGTGCTTTTCTATTGTACTCGGGTAGTTCCATAAATAAAGCATGCACTAACTATTACAAAGAATCAGTTTATTTGCCAAAAAAAGCCAGATATAATTATTTTATACTCGCAAAACTCACTAGCTTACTCTCTGCCATGTTTATCTCCAAGTTCTCAAGATTACGTTTCGGGTTTTATAGTTTGGGACACAAAAATCAGGTTACGTGAAAGTATTTCCTTATATCACTACATGTAGGCTAAACAGCAGTTGAAATTGCACTAGGTGGGTTCGTAAATTATTTTGCACTTGTGTAAATCGCGTTGAAACTAGCCTAAAACACGATTTACACTTTTTTTAGCCGCCATTTTTTCGACTTAGATCGTGAAAATGACGAAGGAAAAAAGTGTAACTTGTGTTTTAGACTAGTTATAACGCGATTTACACAAGTGTAAATAATATACGAACCCACCTGCTGTTTTGAGTAAATACACGAGAAAAAAGTTCACTCAATTGTTGTTTATGTTGGCATTATTAGCTCAAACGTGCAAAAATGGATATAACAGAAGGTTAATAAGTAAGTTTATTTACTACTAGCACAGTGCCCGTGCTACGCTACGGCATATGCATTTAGATCCTATCTCTGCCTTCAATTTGTTCCCGTCCCGACTTTTATTCTGTTCCCATCCCGGCTGTTCTGCTTGTGCACTATTACAAGCCTCGCGATTCGCTGCGCTCAATGCTCGCTACAGGAGATTCTTGATTCTCTGGTTCTTTTCGTCAGTGCTTACTGTGTTTTTGTTTGAGTTGGTAATAACCCTATGGTTTTGTTTGCATGCTATTGTGCATTGTTGCCTGGAATGTTCTTGTAGTGAAAATGTTGTTGTAAAAGCTCGTGCTATTTCATGTGACATTGTCAACCCTGTCCCTTGTGTTCTCGGTGACAACAATGAATGTGCATGCGAAGTGCAGTGACACCTGGTGTCAATAATAAGAAATAATAATAACAACAAATAATAAACCAAGTACGGTAACTAATAGCAACTAGCAATATTACAAATACAAACTCAACTATTATCAACACACATTGGGGTACAGAATTGCATTTTGGGCATTCCTTTCAAATTTGGTGGAAATCGGTCCGCAACTAACCGAGCCTATCGAAAGACAGACACACACACACATACACACACAAACACACACACATAACTGAGGAATATATATATCTATCTATATATATTCCTCAGTTGTGTGTGTAATGTGTCTATGTGTCTGTCTTTCGATAGGCTCCATTATTTGCATTATTAGATTATCTGTAAAATATCTTCAAAAATTATATAACACCTATATAAAACACCTATATAAAATAGATTCTCTGCAAAATCCACATTTCCATCAATTTGCTATTTTTGAAAAATTAATCTTTTGATCTAAGGTTACCGGCACTGGCATGCAGACATTCGTTTGGACGATACCCCACTAGAAGCTGGTCTTGGGTTCACGTGCAAACTGAAATCAGACATTCCTTTTTTGGGTCGTGATGCCCTGGAGAGACAACTGAAGGAAGGAATAAGAAAACGACTTGTTTGTTTCACCATAGACCAGTAAGATTGACACCTAATCTTGTTTGCCCAACAACTTGTTTTGCTTCTGGCTTGTCCTTTCTCACTTGTTGGCTTCTGGCTTTATGGTAATTACTACGTTTGAAGGTTTATGTAACATAGCAACTTTTCTTTTCCTTTGGCTTTTAATAAACAAATAACCACTTTTAATTTATAAATGCTAAAAACAACTAAATATTTAATATAATTGCATTCAAGTCTGTAATTTAATATCATAAACCTACTTTACTGCTTTTCTAAGTGTTTTTGACATGGAAAAAAATATTAATGTGCTTATCTTGTTTTCATGTTTTAAAAAAATGCTACTTGTCATGTTGATATACGTGCTTCGTTTAAGATTTTAATAACATATTTTACTTGGTGGAAATTTAAATTAAAATGTGAATATTGTATATATTTTATGGAGACGTAAAATTCATAATTTGTTTTTGCTTACGGAAAGTTTATTAAATTTCAATTAAATGAATTTTAAAGAAATATATTTTGTAATAGATGGTGTTTTGTGAGCAATGAAAACAATAGGAATATAGAAAGTTGAGTCAAATATAATGGTGACAGAATTTTTTACTTAAATCACTATCTAAAGGTACGACAAAGTTGAATTGCAATCACACAATAATTCAAACCCTTTTTACTAAAAGTTAATTTCGACCTACTGGTAACAAAAGACAACAGATAATTGCCAAAAGCCGCTAACTTTTTACCAACAATCATGTTATTATCACAATCTAAATACATAAAACTTAGTATGCACGCGCGTGTGTCTGTCTGTGTGTCCATCTATAGGTTCGGTTATTTGCGGGGCGATTTTCGCCAAATTTTGAAGGAACA
>JAQFZP010000663.1:0-29318 GCA_034695745.1 Geophilus truncorum | reverse complement strand
AAGAACCGAAATAATAACGATTTCGTTCCGGTTTTCGGTTCAACTATTTCATTTTTTCGATTTCGGTTTTCGTTCCGCTCCTACTGATAATTTCAGTTTTTTTCGGTTTTCGGTTTTCGTACCGTTCCGGTTCGAAGCCCTGGATTGAACAATCTTCAAAGTTAAGTGACTCAAGTGATTTTTCTTACACTTATTTGCCTTAACGTAAGCTAAGTTAAGTTTTCCGCAACCATTGTATAGTTTCCTCGGCTACAGAAGCTGGCTACAGCAGAATCACTTTATGGCATGTTCTTACTTTTCCTTACGGTAAAAACCTACACTTAAAAGAAACATCAAAGTAATTTTTTCCTTTACTTTTTAGTTTGTTTTCTTTATACTTGTAATTTTCTACCAAAAACAGATTTTATGACCAGATTACTTCAAACTCAAAGTCAGCCTGGTATTGTTGTGCAACCTCAGCAGTATTCGTAATGAAACGCAGTTGTACCAACTACTGATGGAAACATCTCCACAAAATCAATCTGGTGTTATAATGCAACCTCAGCAATATCTGCAACAATATGCACTTGTACCTATTTCTCGAGGAAACACTTTACCTCCACTTACAGTAACACTGTTCAACCATCTTACTCTTCACCAACATTTTATCCCCAAACTGATTAGTAAGAATAAGAAGAGCATTTATCTATTTATTACTCACTTAAATCACTCATGAATTAACCTTCAAAGTACATTTAGAAGCATTTAATTTAATTTCATCTTCTAAAATCTAAAATTTTTATTTTTGTAAACAAAATATTTATTTATTATCGTATTGTAAATATCTTTTGGGTGGAATTTATCTGGAAAAAATAGAGTGAAATTCTAGTCATCAACTTGAAAAACTAACGTTACCAGTATTGTATTTCTTTCATAATTTTTCAATTTTATATAGTTTTCAATAAATGTAGTCCAATTTTACTATACAGTATATAAAAGATAAATAAATATCTCGATTATGATTTATTTTATTATTACACCGTATTTAAATAAATACTTAAATTTCAACCTTAGTTTTAAATGAATTTCGATCCCAATGACGTACCATACGTGACGTCACGCATCAACAACTGGGTCACAACTGGATAACTCACCACATCGTCCCATTACCAGTTCTACTCGATACATAACTACAGTTTAATCATTCAAAATGTCGTGTTTAAATTCACTATCGAATAAGGATTTGACTCGGGCAGCTCAAGCAGCTGGACTTTACTCATTAGTAAGTGCGTGGCCATTGCAAAAACCACACCCAAACAAATTTTTTTTTAAATTTCTGTCTTAAATTATTTTTTTTAATTTTTATATTTAAACTTCCTCTGTTATATATTTTTTCTTTCGTATTGTAAAGGTCAAGTGAAATTTATAAGAAATTGCATTCGAGATTACTAATCTCATAAAAAAAACACATCTGTCCATGAAGACATTATCTATCCTTCTTTTCTATATTTAGCCTCTGTAAGTTGAGTTGTGCTTTAATTTTAGTGTCAACTAAATACCACACAGTATCATTACTTCGTGACATTTAACAGTGACACGTTGTATAATCAATAAAACCTAAAACAGCATTCAGATTTAGATTTGTCATTTTGGTTGACAAAACCTTTAACCCCAACTTTTATTTTCATTTTCATCTATTTATCTTCAGGTTCTTATAATTCCAATGGCAGCAATGGCCGGTTTTCATTTAAGCAAACTTGATAATCATCCAGCATATAACAATATCGAAAAATCTGATGACCTTAACCAGTACTTAACTGCAATTCTTTCAACTCGAGAATGTAAGTAGCACTTTACATCTATTTTCTTTGGGTAACTCAAAATGAATCGACGGTAATTCCTGATTACCCTTCATCTACAATATGAGCATTACCTTCCACTAGATGGCGTGCATCGAGTGAAGCATTAAATTACAAGTTCAGTGCACCACGCCCAAATAAATCCAAACAAATTTGTCAATTTCATTATGTTTATTACATATCACAAATTCATTTTACATTAAAGTGATAGTGATTTTTTTCTTCTTTTATGTGAAGAAGCATGTAAAAAATATGTTTAGTTTAATTCATGAAATTTAATTTTCTGCAGAAATATATTTAAAATTCCTAAGTTGAATGTTCGCTTGGTTTAAAAAAAAAAAAAAGTCTTGACCTCATTCTCGATCGGATGTAATAATTTGCAGCGTGTTTACTTAAAAATTTAACAACAGATGGCGTTAGTTAATAGGTTAGAGAAACGCTAGGTAAATGATAAATTCAACCAGATTCAACCTTCCCATTATGTCGTCACAACTTCTCAGACCTGTTGCAATTTTGTTTTTCCCGCCACGATTTGACTTTCACCAAAATTAAAATTAAAAAAAAAAAATTAAATAAAAAAAAATTGTGACCACTATCACGTTAAATTTACTACATTTTAAAAATTTTCTTTGCAGTTTTGAAACAATTGGCCATATCGTACATTATTAGCTCTCTGGTAGCATTAGGTGGATCTATTAGCATTTTTCTAGCAGTTTCGAGGGTAAGAAACTGAAAAAGTATTATACAGCTAAGAGTTACATGTAATCATTTCTAGAAAAACCCACGACTGCTTTGGCCTTGGTTTATCGCAATTGCCTTAATCGTTGGATATCTTGGCTTTCGATATGTGTACCAAGGACTTATCCTTAAGGTATGAAAACAAGGAGTGTTATGTACAGATTACAACTACACTGCAAAAGTTTAGAAACTAGGGGTGTTTTTTAGTGTTAGAAAAGTATAAATAATGAAGCTATGTAATTGTTTTCAACAGTGAATTTCTTTTCAAAAAATCATAGCAACTAGAATTTTTCTCCAAATGTCAGTACATTTCAAGATCTTGTAGCGGTTACAAATGTTTATAATATTCTAAGTTTTTAAATTGATTCAGCAAGAATTGTGGTTGCTATAATTTTTTGAAAAAAATTGACTGATGATACCAATTATCGTTTTTCTTATCCTAGACCTACTGTATACTGTAGATTCAATTTAAAAAAATTTTCTCCAATAATTGAACGTTCTAAATATGTTTAGTTTTTTATTTTTCTTCTATTAATTCTTGAGATAATTAAAAAAAAATCTAAAAATGCATTTTCGTTAGTTTTTATTTTTTTCCCTTATATAATGGTTTAATCAACAAAAACTTTATATGAAATTGTAGCTATTAATAATGTTCTAAATTATCCTAAAACAATTTTCGTTTAATCAATGGTATATTTTGTGAAATTTATACTTTTCTAAACTTTTTCAATGTAGTTGTACTTTCTTATATGTGTTTAAAAACATTTTTTTCCTTAAATTACAGATGCTTGTTATTGTAGAACCACTTATTGGCTTACTTTTAATTCTTATCGCGGTAATAATTTATCACTTAAAATAAACCATCAATTAATTTTTTTATTCATTAATTTTTAGTTTGTTTTCTACATAATTGTGTATTACTACCGAAAGCAGCTTATGGAAGAAATTTATCGTCAAACACCGTGTCAACCTGCCTTTGTGATGCAAGCACAACCCTACCCTCAGCCATATGGACAACCCTATGCACAACCCTATGCACAACCTTACGTACAACCGTACGCACAACCGTACCCACCACAATCGTACGTAGCTGTACCAACGTCTGAGGAGAAAACTGTTCCTCCTCCTTACACTACGTCACCGACTACTTCTCCACCCACAACAATTCCCCAAACAAATCCGTAAACAAAAAAATCTTTTATTGATTAAAATAAAATTGCAATTACAGTCAAACCTCTATACAGTCAACTCCCTCATATCCGGCCAGTTCTCTTATCCGGCCAAAAGTCTCTGCCCCTTTTAATGTCTCCCTACACTAAATACTCTCTCTTACCTGGTTAGCTCCCATATCCGGCCACTTTTCCCAGTCCCGCCCTATGTCCGGATATGAGGGAGTTTACTTTATACGAGTAACGATATAAAGAGTTTTCGTAGAATTTGGTTGGATTGCTATCAAACCAATGGTAATAAAAAAAGTGCGGTATAACGAGGTCGTTATAACGAATTTAGCAATATAATGAGCAAAGTTTTCACCAAATTTGGTTGAAAAATGTCGCTACAGTATAACGACTTTTTCTATAACTTCACATGACATGTGCCCTTTATAACGAATAAAATTTGTTACATCGTTATAACGAATTTATTCGTGTCCTTTATAACGAATATAACGCTGCGTTATATCGTTGTACAGTTGTACCAAAATTTATTGCTTTCCTTTATAACGAATAAAGTTCGTTATACCGTATAACCAGTGCTACGAATATACCATTATAACCAGTAAAATTCGTTATATCGATATAACGAGCTCAACCCCTTTCCACCTTGAAACTCGTTATATCAAGGTTTGACTGTATTTATTTATTAAATACTCATTTTCACTATTCATGGATTAAGAACGTAATTATGGAGAATTTTTTATTTTGAGAAAAATTTGTACCATGTTTCTCATTGTGTTTTGAGTGAAACTTGATCTGCATAATTTAGTTCGCTTGGCGTGACATTCTAGTCATCTAGATAACGTTCAGTGTTGTTATTATACATTACTTTTTTAAAGTGAAAAATATGAAGGTTATATTATACGATTGCTACATTTTAACGACCATTTTACTAGTCAGTAGAATGTACTGCCTTATATATGGATTTTTTTATGTTTTATAATACATTGTATTGTATTCTTCCCATAAAGTCATAAAGATATAATTATAAGAGGAAATTGCTTGCCGCAAACTCTAGAGTATCTATCTACCTATAAGTTTAAAATTTTATTGTGAAATATTGCATTTCTTTTAAATGCAGTATTTATGTATATTACAGTCAAACACTGTTATAACGAATAACGAATTTGTTCAAAATCCCCGATTTTAGTTCAGATGTTCTTGTTGTTTAAAATTTCGTTATAACGAAAACCTCGCGAACTTAATTTCAAAAATCTTTTAAAACCGGAAGTTGGTTTATAAGGAAATGTCGTCAAAATAACGTAACAAATGTCATTTTTACGTTATTTCGTCATTTTTATTGGCATTATTTAGTTTTTTTAATACACAGTCAACCATATAAAAACAATTTCATGTTTAAAACTGTTTGGGGAGTACAGTATTCTACAGAAAATTTGTGTTAAAGATTAATGAAAACTCCTTAAAACAAAAAATTGCGTTATAACGAAAAACAAACTAGTTACAACAAACGATTTCGTTATGTCGGGGTTCCGTATGCAACAAAAACCCGTTATAACGAATGAATTTCGGGTCCGATGAGCTTCGTTATAACGGGGTTCGACTATATTCATTTTGAAATCATTTTACTCGTATAAAACAAATGTTAAGTCTTGCCAATACTTTAAGTACAAAAGTTACTAACTTTTAAAAATTACATATGATTATTGTATTGTAATACACAATAACATGTTTGTATCAAGTAATTGTAGTTAGTTTCTAAAATGGTAATTAGTTCAAAGCGCGGTGCAATATTCGTGCAGGAAAGGAAAATATAAATTGAAAATGGAGAGAGAAAATAATAAAATTCAAACTGTAAAAAATACAACACATAGATGCCATTTTTATATTTTCTGATTGTAATAATTGTGTAAAATATTTTCAATATTTTAAATTATTTTTTTCTCTCTCGAATATCTGTAACATACCTAAAATAAACAATCGTGTTAAATATTTACGTCAATATTGCCATGACAATACTTATTACCAGTGCCAAGGTTACTCGGTCTTGCGAGTAACGAGTGCTAAGTCCAAATATCGCACACTAAAACTATTCATTTTAAACAATACTCGAAATGCCTTGTTTAAATACTTTTTTCAACGGTGAGCTGACCACTGGAGTATGGGTGGCCGCAAGTTTCACTTTGGTAAGAAAAATAACAAAAACACACAAAGAACACAAAATATCACATTACGTATCAATGCGTTGCTTTATATTTGTAGTTGATATCATCTCCAATGTTTGGTTTTGGATGTAATTATTATATTTCATACGGAAGATGTGAGTATTTTTAAATTAATTTTATTTAATAAAAAATACTGTTAAAATAAACAAAGCTGCGTAGTGCGTATTCTTTAATCAATACATTTCATCGATGTTTCAATTACGGTAGAATTATGGCGCAAATTCATTACTCACTTCAAATTGATTGACATTTACTTATAAAATTAATAGTCAACAAATTTATTATATCATCTATTTTATTAGATTACTCAACACTGGGAGCAATATACCTCATTTTTGCCGTCTTCTTCTCTGTGTCATCTATAATCCTTTTCAGAGGTGCATTATTGAAAAACACAAACTACACTTGGCCGTGGCTAATTAGTACAGGATGGGCAATTCCAGTTTTAATAATTCATGTTGTTTACAACGGATTTCTTAGCGAAGTGAGAAACTAAATATCAAAAATCCCGTTTCATTGCATTGATGAAATTGAACTCAATTTTACAGAATATATCAGTCCTCGAGCAATTTATTCTTTTCCTCGTCATCTGTTTCCTGGTAAAATAAATTTTATATCTTAATAAAATTATCTAATTAAGAAATTGTTTTTTAATTTTAGATCTATTTCTTCATGGTTGTTATCTCGTTCTTTCAACAAATAAAAAGTGGCAAAATACAATCAAATAATCAGGCATGTCAAACTTCACATGACGTATTTCTATTATTTTACAGTAATATGGTACTTAATTTTGCTTCTAGGTGGCCACAATTGAAACCCAACCCAATCAGACTGTTGACACGAATAATCAACAACCACTGAATGTTCAACAACTAATAAACGCTCCTCGACGACAGATTTTGCCACCTTTAAACCCACACCCCACACATCAATATCCCCAATCTCAACCCTTTCAATCATATACTCCTTTGTATTACCAAGGACCAAAAGATCAAGGAATCTATTGCAATTCAACTGGTGTTTCTTTTCCTACTTGTCCACCAATAAAACCTCAATCTACTATCGAAAATAACATGGCGGTCATGAGTCATAGTCAATACAGTGGATTTCAACCAAATCCATCAGCTCCAATGTCATCTTAATTTAATAGAACAGTTGCAAAAACAACGGCGTACTTCGCATTTAAAATACAGGTCGAATCTCGATATAACGAACTGGAAGAGACCGTCCATATGTGTTCGTTAAATCGAGAGTTCGTTTATAATTTTATTTTATTTTTTTAACTCAGAAGCACATTTCTGGTTTCTGAAGATTTAATAATGTTAAATGTGTGAAAAATAAATTGAAAATCTTAAATAAACCTTATTTGTACTTAATTTAGGTTGGGAGCAACCATTTTTTTTTTTTTTTTTTAAGTAAGTGGGTTTTAAATCAAGGTACAACTGACTTCCGGTTCGTAAAATGTGTTCGTCATAAGCGATAATTCGCTAAATCGGAATTCGTTATATCCGATTTTGATTTTTTTTAACATTGAGTCTATGCGAAACCAACCAAATATGTGGAGTGTTCGTTATATCGATGTTCGACTTCTACTGTACATTATATTAGAAATATGTTTAATATTTGCTTTTAACAACACTTAAGTTAAAAATCAATTTTTAAATTCATATCGTTGCACGTAAAAAGTACATTTGGTTCGTAGTTTGTTTTATAGACAAATGATATTTGTAAATTTCTTATTTCTCAGCATTCATTGTTTTGTGTAATTCAGTTATAATAAATAAACACTGTATAATAAAGTCACTTTCAATTTTCAAATTTTACTTCTTTTTCAATCAAAACTTAATAACAAAAAAATATCGACGTCAACATTGACCGTAAAACAGTTATTGCCATGACATTTTCGCTGATATCTAGGTTACTTCGTTCTGTTTACAGTCGGCAGCTAACACATTCTGCGTATATTTCCTAATTCAAAACACAAAATGGCATGTTTAACTTCATTTTGCAAATACGACCTCGTTACGGGAGTTCGGGTTGCTGCAACAATAACAGTGGTAAGCACAAATGCCCCTTACTATTTTGTTAAATGTTTAAATGTTTTGCTTACGTCACTCTAGTTACTGTCACTTATAATGCTTGCAATTGGCAATTGGTACATAAACTCAATTGATCCAGATTGGAACGTGAAATACTGGCACTTTAATAAATGTAAATATTTCAGATTAAAAAGTGTTTGTATAAAAGTAGTAGTATTTTAATAAATTAATTTATTTTACCGATTATAGATTTCGTGAAAATGGGTTCATCATACTTAGCCTTTGGTGTACTCTTTGCAATAGCGTCAATTAGTCTTTATATAAGTGCTTATAAAGTGCATTAATTTTAAAGTAGTTTTAAAGTAACCAAAAATTAACTAATTTTTTCATTCAACTTGCAGAAAAACCACTGGTTTGCTTGGCCGTGGTTAGTAACAACAGGATGTGCAATGGTGTATTTCATTGGTCGGTTAATTTACCACACTTTCATCGACAAAGATACAAACAATGTTTCTTACCAGGTGGTCAAGGAAAATGGAACTGAAGTTACGCACCAAGTCATAGAAGAAGTTGTAAGAAACATTTTTCCAATTTTCTGTCATTTCTACTGTACAAAGTACATTAAAAAAAAAACTTTTTTTTTCTCAAATTTCAGAGAATGCCCATTCCAGAGCGAGTTGTTATTATTATCATAAGTATAATCTTGGTACTATAAAAAAAAAAAAAAAAAAAAAAAAACACTTAAATTTGATTTCAGACCAATGAAAGTTAAAGTTAACTAGAGTTTAATCAATGTTAAAAGTATTGTTAAACTCAGCTTAAATTTTAACTTTTGTTGGTGCAACTGAGCACTAATGATTTAAACTTTCAGTCGATTTTCCTCGCCGTTGTCTGTTCTTTCGTTCAGGAGAGAAAAGGATCAACTATTTCAACTGCTCAAGTATGATTTAATCTTTAAACTAGCTTATTAATATTACGTTTAAATAACAATTATCTTTACAGGAAGCGATAGTCGTTTATCGACCCACTGAAGTCCAACAAAATGAACTCGTAACCATAACTGGCAAAGAGTTCCAATACCCACGTTATCCCCATTTACCCAACATACAGCAAATACCAACTGTTCAACAACCAACAAATCTCCCACCATCAAATACTTTACCTCCCCTATTCCCATCAGCTGCTCAGACTCAAACTGAAACGCAAGACCTGAGTGGACACCATACTTCTGAGTATCCACCGATTTTGAATCCACAATTTATAGCTGGTTCTTCTTCGGTTGACCCACAAATGCAGTTGGACCGTCTTAGTTAATTCTCTATTTACACTCAACTCAAACCCAAACATGATTATTTGTGAATATAAAAGGCAGTCATTACCAAAAGTAAAATAAATGTGTTTATCTAGTCAATAAAGTTCACGTTAAAACCTCACTCAAATGTTGTGAGATATTTGTATTAACTGGTGCAGCTGTTTTGTATATCTCAATGATGAAATATAAACACATTTATGTTTTTTAAAATGTCATTAATGTAATGTTCATGAAGAATAACAACACAAAAATATAGATGTTAATATTGCATGCAGAGTCTATAGATATGACAATTTTATCAATATATCATATACCGGTACTAACAAAACTGTTTCAGAATCAGAAGATACCCATTCTAGAGCCAATTGTTATTTTTATCACAAACGTAATCTTGGCAAAAATGTAAAATTTAACCTTAGATGCTTAATGATCAGTGTTGCAACGAGTTTGATTATCGATTCACAATTCCTCACAATTCGATTCACGATTCGATTCATGAATCGATTCACGAATCGTTGCAACACTGTTAATGATTTAAATATCAACTGTTCAACAACTAACAAATCCCCCATTATCATCATCAAATACTTTACCACCAGCTGCTCAGATGCATTTTAAATTATATAAAACCTTTATAAATACCATTCAGTTTACACCATTGGGTATCCACAATTTATAACCTTCACAATTGAACCTAAGATGTAATTGGACCTGCTCAACTAATGTTTACCCATAAAAAACAATGAAAAATTGTACATTTTAACTTATTGTTTTCATGAACAAAATGGAATCATGTTTAAAACCTCACTCAAATTTTGTGCCATACCGTATTTATGAATTTTGTAATCAGAACTTGTGCAGCTGTTTGTGCATCTCAATTACAATAACTATGTGCATTACGCAATTGTCAAAACTTTACTACTTGAGTATATCCGTAAATTATCGACGACGATATTACACGCAAGGGATATTGCCATGACAATTCTCTCGTGCATCAAGGTTATTCCATTTTGTTTACAGTGGACACCTAACACGTACGGCGTACCTTTACTGATTTCAAACTCAAAATGCCATGTTTTAATTCATTTTTCAAATATGAACTAGTAACAGGAGTTCGAACTGCTGCAACTTTCACTGTGGTAAGTAAAATACATTCTGCTTAGTGTTTTGTTTACACTGTACATTCAATCTTTCTAGTCATTGTCGTGCCCAATGTTTGCAACAGGATGTTGGTACTTTAATTTAGTTGAAAATGATGTTGGTAATAGTGGTTGGCATGAGATTGAATATTTCAATAAATGTAAGTACGGTACACTATTTCATGTACCAGTATTAAAGATTATCACAGAATGTTAAAAGCAATAGATCAATGCAGTATAGATTTTTCAATTACAAACAAATAATAAATTAGGGCTTGACCGCGGGGAATATCAGAAATCGGCCGATATTTTCAAAAATGTTTCCAAATTCAGATTTTTCAAGTTTTAGTAGAAACGATTATGGTACAAATAAAATTTGGTTCTGCTTTTGTGACAAAATTTGTTTTTGTCACGTTTTTTTTTTTCGAAAATTTTAGTTTTGTCAGCATTAATTATACAGCACATCTTTTTAAAAAAAAAAGTACGGAATCACTACATTTTGTTAACGTTTTTATTACGTTTGCACTAAAACGTAATAAAAACGTGACTAAATTCTTATTTTTAAAAAAACAAAATCGGTAGTCGAAATATCGGCCGATACCGATACCGATAACCTATTTTTATATTACAGATTACACACAAATGGGTTTATCATACATAGCTTTCGGTGTATTCTTCGCAATAGTGTCAATTAGTCTTTATATATGTGCTTATAAAGTAGGTATTATTTATAATAAATAATCATCATTCGAGCAACTAATTTCTCTACTCATATCAAAGAAAAGCCATTGGTATGCGTGGCCATGGCTATTCATGATAGGATTAGAAATGGTGTATTTTATGGTTCGATTAATTTATCACGGTTTCATCGAAGAAGACGTAAGTGACATTTATTTCTTTCAATTACTTAATTAATGTATTTTTCTAATTCCAGAGAATGCCCATTGCAGAACGAATCGCTATTTTTATCACAAACGTAATCCTGGTACGGTATATCAAAATTCTAACGTTAAATACGGTATGTAATTAATTTACATTTCAGCTATTTTTCTTCATCGTTGTCTGTTCGTTCGTTCAGAAAATTAAAAAAGGATCAGTCGTTTCCAACACTCAAGTACGATTTAATTTCTATAACTTATGTTATTACTTATTCTTAAAAAATATTTACCTTTATAGGTAGCTGTAATTGCCAATCAAGTACTGAGACCCGAACTACGTTTGCCTACAACTGTGACTGATGGAAACCCACAACACCCAATTTACCCCGATTTACGCAACATGCAACAAATATTAAGTGTTAAACGTCCAACGAATGCCCCACCACCAAATACTTTGCCTCCCTTATTTACATCAGCTGTACAGACGCGAGAAAACAATGAACAACATCCAGTTCATACCCCCGAGTACTCAAAAACTTTAAATCCTCAATTTATACCTGGTTCTTCGCAGAACTCACAAGTGCATTTAGAACGCCTCATTAACTAATTCTTACAATATACCCAAACAAAAATAACATTGTATATTTTTGCTATTTTATAAACAAAAAGCATTTTCGAAATTAAATAAATAAAATTCCTGTACAAATTAACAATGGCCTTGAGAAAAATAGACCGGTAAAAATGAAATGGAGGTTCCACTACTGCTTTCGTGCTCTCTGCATTAACATCAATAAATTCGTCAAGCGACGTCAGACCGCACGTAACGAGTATTGCCATGACAATTCCCGTTAACCGTATTTGCAGTAGTTTAGTTAACTCTCAAGTCATCAAACTTACAATGCCAAGCTTCAACTTGAAACGACCAGTAGGAGTTTGGGTTGCAGCCGGTGTCTCAATGGTTGTATAAACGAAACTTCATTTTATTGAACGTGCAACAAAATTTTATATATTTTTTTTTTTATAGTTGTTATCATTACCAATGTATGGAGTTGGGTGTTGGCACCTCTTTTTAAACGGAATGCCGACTTATGAATATAGAAACCCAAATATTTATTACGTGAGTGACAAAGGTAGGTAAAATCGATTTGAATATTTAATTTTTAAATTAATTATGTGATGTGCAGTTTTGTAAATAATCTCTTTAATAAATTCTATATTCTTGTTAGTGATTTTAAATAGAGACATGGGTGCATCGTACATAGTCTTTGGTGCAATGGTGTCTCTGACAGCTGTTGGTATTTTTATAAGTGCTTGGAAAGTAAGTTGATGTTTTGTAAAATAATTAAATTAAAATATTATTCTATAATTTACTTATTTTACAGAAAATTCATTACTTTAATTGGCCGTGGCTCTTGACGACAGGATATGCAATTGCTTATTTCACATTTCGTTTATATTACCACGGTTTCATTGAAAAGGTTAGAAATTTGCTAGTTGAAATTAGAAAATTATTAACATTAATGTTGTACTTATCTATTTCAGACAATGTTTGTCACTGAGCAGATTTTTATCTTTTTCTTAACATTACTTATGGTAATAATTGTAATTTTTTTAAATTGTATTTTTTTTTCTTGACTTAATTCGAATTTTCAGTTACTTTTCATCTTCATTGTTTGCTCTTTCAATCAAAAGATTAAGAATGAAAAAATATTTGAGAAAACTCAAGTAAGAGCATATAACTTTATTTACTGTAAAGCATTTTCAGAATTACCTGTATTAATTACAGACAGCGCCATCTGCACAGCAAATCAACAAATATGCACAACCTCGGCTTTACACACCAATGGCCACTTCTGACAACTCAACAAATTTTTTGCCTCTTGTCAAAACAGAACCTGGAACCTTCAATGAATATTTTTCGATAATTGACCACAGAGAAATTCCTGAATAAAGCTGAAATTATCAACAATTATTTTCTATTTATTCCCAACTAAACTCTTCAAAAACTGTAATTAACTTAATCCTAAAATAGACTTTAATATTTTAAAAGTCCATTATCAACCAAGGTATTTAATACTAGCTGTAATTTAAAATAAAAATTGTGACATTAGTAAATAAAATAATATAAAGTATTTATGAGAAAAGTGTCCCAAGTTAATTGTCCAGCTGTATGCAACTGATTTTCAGACTAATCTAGTAATACAACCTATATTTACCTCACCTGTCGCTACTTGCAATTGTCAATGCGCAACAAATTCACGTAATTTAAATCCTCAATTTAAAAATTTTATCGAAACTGTCCCACTAACAATATCGTGAAAAACCCTTTGCTAAAATCAACTAGTCATGTAAAACTTAGTTTCTAAAGTGCAGAGTTCCATGTTTCCAATTCCAACCATAGGGTTTGTGTTCATAAACTGCACGAATTCCTACATGAAAATTGATGGTATTTCAGAACTGTTTTTTGGGATTATGTGCAAATATATAATAACCTTAATTTAATTGTGGATTGACTTAATCAGTTAGCAGTCAATCCGATTGCCTGAGTACGAAACTAATTTTCGCCAACAGTTACCATATAACAGAACACTACCGTATATAATATTAAATTATGAATAAAAAATGCCGTTGATTTAACTATATTTGCCCAAGCCCAAAAACTTATAAAGTAGTAAACCATAAGTAATAAAAGATTCGGTTACTGTACTTACGATTAGACACTGAAGAATGTTTAAGAATCTCGTTCATCGTAGTGGATTTTAGTTTTCAGCTCGAAACGAATAAAATCCTTTTTTCGCATCAATGTCAGATTTCGTTAAAACTCCCTCGTTGTTAACTGAATGTTATTCACGAACCACAGTTTCTTAAGTTTCTGGTGCTGACCCCTGTCATCATCACTGCTCAAGTGCTCAATAACTTGTAGAACTGGAGGAACAGATACGACTACGGAAAGCCGGAAAGGAAATATCAACAGGAAGTACGGTACCGGTAGCTATGGTTCTGATTTCATTTGTCCATTTGTCGCCTCAACTTCTTCTCGAAAACTGCTTTAGGTGTAAAACCCAGTCTACAAACAAAATAAAATAAAATTAGGTAAGTTTAAAATTTTTATTTTTTAGTTTTACCGTTTGAGACGTGCTTTCATAAGTACGGTACCGGTAACGGAGTAATAAGCCTAAATTAAATTACAACCACAATGCACTGCTCACACGTGACTTCCGGATATACGCATTCTGTAAGATGGACGAATGTTATTGGAGAATTAAATTCTTAAAAATAACTTTTTAAGAAGACTTTCGAGTGGAAAAAATAAAATTAAAAAATTATATTTAAAAAAAAATTATAGATTGTGGCTGTTTTCTAACATTTGAATTTCTCTGTTTAGTTGTCAAAATTTTCTGTATTTTTAAATTTCTCACGGAAAAGTTGTATCAGAAATATAGTTTTCATATTTTCACTCTTTAATAGATCAATGCAAATATTAGTTAAAGCTGAATGTAATGTTGTTGTGGTACTACAGTCTGGTGTCAAGGTTACTTGGTTTGATACAATTTATGGATGTGGAGTCACGATTCTGATTGTCTTATAACTAACATTTGAGAACTTTGCATAGCAGAAAGCCTAACTAAAAAATTTTCATAGGATTTTAAAGGGCAGAAAAATTGCAAGCGCTATAACTTTAGTATTAATAATTTTTTTACATCAAATTTAGCCAAAACTTAGTTTACTAGAATATGGTATGCATGAACTCAAGAAGAAAAAAATTATCTTGAATAGTCGTATTTAAGTTTGTGTGATGAGTAAATTTTTAACGTGGTTAGTTATAGAAGGGTTAAAGTTCATCAAAAGTAACTATTTAATATTAATGTACAATAAAGATTTGTAAATTTGTAAACAAAAATAAATACTGTAATGTATTAGGTAAATATTTAGATCTGAAATTTTAATTCAGACAATAATGCTTCAAATCATAACTTTCAACTAATCATCTTCTTCTTTCTGCTTTAAAACATCAATATAAAACGTCAGAGCTGCGTGTAACCTAATTTCCTTGACAACAATTTATAACTTAGAACACTTGCTAAAGCGACTCGACCATATGCCGTACAATCAGACTTCAAAATGCTGAGTTCTAAGTCTTGTGTGACATTAGGAGTTTGGGCAAGTGGATGTTTCACACTAGTAAGAAAAATTTATAAGCTAAGCTGCACTTTACAGTATATCATATTTAACTTTCACTTAGGTTTTGACCCCCGTAATGTTTAGTTCACGTAAGATTGAAAGTTTTACTAGATATCAAGATAAGAGGACAATTTCGGTTTATTATAAAATTTATAACTTTATAATTTTTTTTGTATTGTCTTAGTCTTGATGATTGAGAAGTTTGGTCTGGGATACATAATTTTTGGTCTGTTATTTGTACTGACATCCATTACTCTCTTCGTAAGTGCTTTTAAAGTAAGTTTTACTTCATCTATTAGAATGTTAAATTTAAAAAATAGCTAATGTTTATTGATGAATTGTAGAAAGTCTATTATTTAGCATGGCCATGGCTACTGACCACTGGATATGGAATTTTGAGTTTTAATCTTCATTTACATTTTCGTGATGTTACTAGAGTTAAATTACACTAAACTAGTTTATCTTTGCAAATATTGTCAATTAATGTGCTTGTAATATTCTAGAAAGTCCACATCATAGAAGAAGCTTTAATTCTAATCTCTACATTTTTAATGGTAATGCTGTATTAAGAAAATCTGATTAAATCTATAAGATAAATGCATAATTTCAAAACTTTAGGCTCTTTTTTTCATGGTTGTTTTGTCGTTTGCTCGAAACCCTAAGAACAATCAAGTAAGAAAAATATATTCATTAATAATTATTAATTATGTTGCAAAAAATTTGTACTTTTATAGGTATCCTCAATTACTGATCAGCCTTTTCAAGTAATGCAACCACAATTTTATGCAACACTTGCTACGTGCGATTGTCAACACTCAAAAAAGCTACCGGCTTTGAATCATTAAATTCAGGGGAAACTAATCAATGTCGTGAATTTTTATTAAACCTGAAAACCACTTTTTATGTGTATTTTCACTTTGTGCAATAATTACGTGTTTTATCAAATTCTTCATCAAAAATAAAAATATTTTGAAAAATAAGAGTAATTCAAACTAAGTACTTGCATCATTTGCTAAGCTGACTATAACACAAATTATTTAACATACCGTACCGTATTCTATTAACATAATGAACACAGATCATGTAGTATAATCCTTTAATCAAGTTATGTTTTTGTTATAAATCTACAATAAAGTTGAGAACACTTTACTTTTGCAGTGTATACAACACAACTATTTTATTTTAATGTCAAAAGAGCATGTTTTTCAAAACATGGCATTTAACACGCGATTCAATAAAGGTTTTGATGCGTTTCTCAAGAATCACATGTTGCAAACAACAGAATTTTATTGTATTGAAAATAAAGACGATTCAGTGTAAAAGTATAATACTTAAGAAACCTCTTAAGAAATAATGAAGAAAACTTAATAATTGAAATAAAAATTATTTTACAATTGATTATCAATACAAATTATAAATCATAAATGTTTCCCTTTAATGGTCATAAAGCCATGAAAGTCACCGGTCATTTATCTTCATTTAAAATATTGATGCAGACATATGAGCTACACGCGATGCATTTCCTTGACAACAATTCATTAATAGCTCTCTGGTAACCTTGACTAAATTTTAATACAACTTCTTTAACTCTAATACCTACAGCCGAAACTTGCAATGTGTGATTTTAACTCTCGTAATGCATCACGAATTCGGGCAAGTGGATACTTTTCACTTGTAAGAGAACTGACAAATTATAGCTTTAACTGTAAATCATAATTCAATTCTAATTAAAATTTTAGGTTTTGTCAGTTGTTTTGTGTGCCCTAGGCACTTGGCACATAATTTCAGCGAAAGATGCTTACCAGTATCCTGGATTGGTTTACTTTTGTAAGTATCGGAAAAAATTTAAGATCACGTAAAACAAGATTTAAAAAATTATTGTAATTACATTGAAACGTTTTAACATTGTATATTAGTGTTTATGCAAGTTGGAACGGGATATGTAATTTTTGGTACACTACTCGCTCTGACATCTATTACCCTATTTATAAGTGTTTCGAAAGTAAGTATTTACATTGTAAATTGAAAAATATTGTTACGGTACTTAATTGTTGCTTTATAGAAAGTCCGTTATTTAGCTTGGCCTTGGCTGCTAACGACTGCATATGGAATTCTCCATTTTAATTTTCTTTTACAGTTTCGGAAACCTATTACAGAAGTAAGAAACGCCACACAACTTGAACTATCTTCAATTTACTAACAGTTAAACTATATGTTCTAGATACTCCCTATCGCAGAACAGGTTTCAATATTTATCGTTACACTTATAATGGTAATATATATATATATATATAATAATTATTTTTTTTAAGCTTCGGTTAATTAAACATATTCATAATTCTAAATTCAGGGACTCTTTTTCATAATTGTTTTGTCGTTTGCTCGAAACAACAGACTTGCAACTTCGGAAAGTCAAGTTCGTGTATAAGAAAAGCAAATATTGTTGTGTTCTACAAATAAAATTCTATTTGTAGATTCCCAAACTTGCTGGTCAGCTCAATCCAGAAATGCAAGCACATTTTTCCACTGCAATTGCTGTTTGCAACTGTCAATGCGCATCAAATCCAACTGCTTTTAATCCTCCTCAACCTTAAGTTGTTGATTTATCCAGCCACAGCCCACATTCATTGTATCAACTACACAGATAAAACTTTTGGCTGTATAAGAATATTTTAAAGTTCTGTAAAAGTGTTGATTGCACAACTACTTATTATTCAATAAATTAATTAAATAAATCAACGAAATTTTATTCGCATTTTAATTCAAACACCAAAACGGTCCGAAGTTCTTCTTCTTTAGAATAATATTTAAAGATTGTGTAATAATTTAAGATTGTGTAAATTTCATAATTTTGCTATTGTTGTAAATATGAGCTACAGTATGTGTTACTGTTTTGTGACAAGTGGCATATATAGCTATAGTAGCAATTTCTCCTCCTCTTCAATATTTTTGATTCGTTGATCCAAGTTGGTGTTCATTTACATAAATGTGATTAATGTTCGTAATTATAAAATAGAGAGTTTAGAACTTGGATACGAGACATGACTCATGTCTCGTATCCAAGTTCAAACTCTCGCAATAAAAATTTAATATGAGCAAGTGAATTTGTTTCACTAGTAAGATACCTTCCAAATTGTAAATCAAACTATAAACAATATTTAATTTTGAATCCATTTATTGTTGCTGTGGCAGTCGCGATGCATGGCATATACGCTTGCGTCTTTTCAGTCAAAGATGAACAACCTGGAGAGATTTGTAACCACCCCAAAAAGTACTTTCAATATTGTTGTTTCTACTTTCCAGTTATCCAAAAATTAGTAAAATCTCAAGATACCGCATTTTTAACTTTAAAATTAAAAATAGTAATTGTTGTTGCTATTGATCGCAAACTGATCGATAGATGCTATCAACATTGTAAAACTGGTAATGTATAACTAAAAATCAATACAATGGTCAGTACACGCACTGTTCATTAGTTGCCGTGACAACTAGTCACACATTATTAACAACAGTGCCCCGAGGTAACTTGATCTCTATACACTGTTTCTACCGACTCTCCCTAATAATCAATCCTAAATGCCAGAATCATGCTCTCGACAGACAGCTGGAGTTTGGATCTCTGGATGTTTCACATTAGTAATCCAAATTACACAAATTACTTTAAATTGTAAAATATTTTTTTTTTCACATATTCTATTTTTAGATCTTATCAGCTGTGATGTGTGGCGTAGGTTATTGGCGGACTTCAACAGCCGATGGTCAAATGCATAGATGGCATCAATTGTCTAACCATATAAATAAAACAAGTGGAGATTATGATGTTATTTTTGAAACTCGTAATATGTATATTTCAGGTAATATTTTGTATTACCAGTAGTATGTATTCTGTGTACACCAGTACGGTAGTTAAAAGATCAATACCGGTAACCAACCTTCCGCTTTTGTTATAGTGTTTTCATTCTGTTTCCATTTACATATTAGCATTGAAAAATTGATACCAAAAGCAAAATTGTTTTATTTTTTGTTAGGGTATGAGCAATTGGGAATATCATACGCAGCGTTTGGAGTGCTATTTGCATTGGCAACTATTTTCCTTTTTATAAGTGCTTGTACTGTAAGTAAATATGTACAGTGAAACCCATTTATAACGCACTCGATTATAGCGAGATCCTTTGTTAAACCCTATTATGACGTAACGTTTTTTGTTTCCCTGACTATATAAGTGTTATACAAAGTTACTGGGTTATAACATCAACTCGGTTATAACGTTATTTTCAAGCAGGTCCCTTGAAAAACGTTCCACTGTAATTCTTTTTTTTCCAATAATTAAATCAGATATTTATTATTTTTTTAAAGAAAATCCATTATTTTGCTTGGCCTTGGCTATTCACAATTGGATATGGAATTGCTTATTTTACCATTCGACTTGTCAACCATGGTTTTACTCAACAAGTAAAAAAAATTATTTTTTGTTGATAATTGAAATACTTATGTTTATTAACAAGAATTTATAATTGTGATTCTAGATATTGTGTCTCGAAGAAGTGATTTTAGTATTCCTCTTAACATTTGCAATGGTATTTTTTTTTATTAAATCTGTTAAAATATTTATGACAATATAATATTTTCAATTTCAGTTATTTTTCTTCGTCATTGTTTTATCTTTTGTTCAAAACATAAGAAATGAAATTAGAACTTCTAATAATCAGGTAGTACACACACGTAAGTAAAGTATACTTTATACCATCTTACATTATCTCATAGATGGCGACTCACCATGACCCTCCAATTATCTCATCCAAAGATGAAAATATGCAGCCATAACATTTATTGTCATAATAAGTGAAAAACGACCAATGCACAACAAGAACAGCTCTGAATCTTCATCCTCAAATTTTTAAATTTTTAAATTCAAATTTCCATCAACATTACATAAAATATAATGCAATTCAATGTATGAAAAACAATGACTTATATAAATAAATGTCAATATTTTAAGAGTTATTCTAGTGACTGAATTCACTCTCGAGACTGAGAAACTGCGACATAAGATTTATTTGTACTTCATCATCACTTCTCTAAATTTCATAATAAACATCGTCATCGGCATAAATTCTCTTCACTAATCCAAATTAATAAAATCAAAACATTGCTGTGTCATTCTATTGTGCATCTAGCCCATGTAGGTCAGTATCAGTGCCATTTTACTCTAAGACGCTAAAGTACGAAAATATCATTTCGACATTCCTGAAAGATGAGCTGATTCAGATGCTGCTAAAAAAAGATAAAAAAGTGACGCAACTCTCTCTGACGGCCGCTACTCAAACTATCAGCCTCGGACAACTGCTGTGACTCTCTGACACACTCAAATTACAAAATGCCAGACTCAAACGCTCAGAGAAGAGGAATATTTATCCAGTTGCATTTCTCACTTAAAATACTCCAAAAACACATGACATGTTGTATAGTTACTGCATAAAATATAAAATTTTGTTAAAGCAAAATCAAACTTCAATGGCTACAAAAATTGCATCAATATTTTGTCTGGCACTCACTGGCTCTATCCAGGATAACCTTTGATTCATTTGTTGAAAAAAAATAAAAAAAATTATTATATTCAGCAATACGCATGTATCCTATGATACACATCAGAAGTTATATGATCTACTACGTAATACACAACGTCAGTACTTCCATTGCCGTGACAACTACAATACACTGACCACTACACCAAGGTTACTTGGCCGCGACACACTTTCTACTAACTCCAGCCTTCAAAATGTTGGATACCTCCTCTCGACTGACTGTAGGAGTTTGGGTTTCAGGATCATTTACACTAGTAATGATAATTTCACAAAATTCTAAAAAAATATATACTTTTTTTTTCATTTGTTTGCTTCTTTTCAGATCATATCACTTCTGATGTGTATCATAGGACACATGCGTATTGCTGAATATGATAATTATTTTTATTTTTTTTCAACAAATGAATCAAAGGTTATCCTGGATAGAGCCAGTGAGTGCCAGACAAAAGATTTTAGTTTCTACCAGTGTTGCGAGCGCTATCACTATTTATAGCGCACTATCGATAGCGATCACTATCGCTAATAGCGACGGTACTAGCGTCACTACTTTCTCTTAAAAGTAGCGCACGATAGCGATGCTACTTGTATAACGTCGCAATAAATTTTTTAAAATTGCTATTAAATCGCTATCAGTATCACTATTTAAAATAAATTATAAATACCGTAAAAATTATTCATGAATAAGCAAATAAAAAGTAAAACACTGAAAAAAAATAATATTTATGTACAAACTTGTAAATTTTCTCTTTTATGACACTTTAATTTTGCACTTATCTGGAATTTTAATTCCATGCAGAATATAACAATGCTGGTAATTGTTTTTAAATTACATTCTTATAAGAGAAAACAAAACCAAAACTGACCTTGTAGCGAAAGAGTAGCGATAGTGATAACGATAGTGAAAAATTTTGACAAAATTTAAAGTAGCGTTGTTGAAAGTCAATTCACTACTTTTCTAACAAAGTTTAGCGATAGCAATAACGCACTACTTTTTTTCGATAGCGCTCTCAATCTCAACACTGGGTTTCTCATATCAGTAATTGCTAGATCAATACCTCCACACCAAATATGAACCTAAAAGTCACGGTCAGTACAACAATTCAATCATGATTAATCTAAAACCTATTTGGTTAAATGTGAAGTTATAGGCTCGACATGTGGCACTTTCCACTGACCAATCAGAACCTTAGTTCTTTTGAATTGTTGTACTGACCGTGATTTTAGTAATGTTTTCTTTCAGCCTTATAAAAGCCATTGTATCTGTTTTTAGTGAGCAGGCAGTTGGGAATATCGTACGTAGCATTTGCTGTGCTATTTATATTAACAACTATTTCTCTTTTCTACAGTGCTAGTACTGTATGTAATTTAAAGGTCAAGCGAACTGACAGGATTATTATTAAATGTGAAGCTACACATCACAAACAGTAATTAATCGTAGGAAAATGATTTTTGACACGTTAAATTTTGTAAAAAAAAAAAACAAAAAAAACTATCGCACAACAGTGAACATCAAAAGAAAATAGATTCTGGGAATTCTGAGTCTGCCACTATATCCTGGATCAGTCGCTAAAAAACAATGAAAGGCATTGCGGGCAATTCCTGCTCCAATGGCAGCAAACTTAGTGACATCGAAAATTGCGACAGTTCCCATAATTCATTTTCCTTTTCACATTCACTTTTCTCGATCGGTTTTTACAAATTTTGTTTGTCATGAGTAGATTCACATTTAATAATAACCAGTTCAATTCACTTGATCTTTAATTTAATTTTTGCAAGTAACAACAATACTATTTACAATTTTCTCATTTACTTAAAGAAAAATCACTATTTCGCTTGGCCTTGGCTACTGACGATTGGATATGGAATTGCATATTTTACCCATCGACTGTTCGATGAAGGTTTTATTTTCAATGTAAGATTTAAAAATTTAGCGTATCGTACTCCAGTAAAAGAAATGTCTGTATTTATAATTTTAGACAATAACAGACGTGGAAATTGTTACAATATTTTTTTCAACACTCGCATTGGTATTATTTGCGGAATACATTTTTTAATAAAACACAATCATAATAAATTTTTAAATTTCAGATATGTTTCTTTATCGTTGTTTTATCCTTCGTTCAAGACATTAGAAGTGGAAAAATAACTTCTACTAATAATCAAGTACAATATGCGTAAAAAACAATAAATAGATCTTATAAAATATTTCTTTCTTGTAGGTGGGAACAAACATGATTCAACCTAATAATAACATGCAACTACAGCAAGCATTTTACCCAATGAATGGACAACTACCAATGAATGGTCAACATATAATGAATGAAGCTAATCCAGGGGCTAAATTTAGCAACGCTCTAGCGCCCCAGGCTTGAAGGGACCTCCTACAAACACTATTGTCAAAATATTTACTATTGTATTGTTGTTGGTGTTAATCTTCATAACTCATATAAGTTTATTTGGGAAATTTATTCAGCTGGCAAAAGCAAGGGGCCTCAAAATAAATTTTGCTGGTGGATCCAAATATTGTACTTACACCACTGACTTGTGAGTTAAACATCTTTAACTTGTACCTCAAAGTTTTAATGCTCCAGTAGCAATTGATTCTTCAAACATTTTATTACCGGTATAAGTAACAAAGTGATTGCGAAAAAAAAACTCTTTGCGTCTTTGTGAAGCACAGGCCCGAACGCTAGTTACTATCAAAAATACCATCGTTGGTAAACAAAATGCCTAGCACAAAAAAATTGTTATTATTTATAACCAACATTTATATAATTTATATAATTTATATAATGTAATTTACTAATTTTTTCTAAACGTAAGGTACATTTAATGTACTTTTATCAGTTTCTTTTGAATTTTATTTCCTAAACGTATAATAGAAAAAAATATTTTACAAAAACTAAATTATCGAATTTCTTTCACTACAAACAACACCACCTCGCATTGAATTCAACCAATATGCCGTTTTTATCCCAATTGACAACACTCTATCTGTCAACTCAATAGGAAATGACCCAGATGTTTATGTTGCTTCGCACTAAACATAACATTTCACAACCCCGCCCTCTCCCGAGAATCAGATTTTTACTCTTCATTTCAACATTGAAAGTAAAAATACTTGTATCTATGAGTGAAGGTTTTCTGAGATATTTAATAAAAGAGAGAGAAAAGCATTTGGTTGTTGTCATGACTACATAAACAATTCAATTTTATTCAATTTTACAGTATTATTTCCTATGACAGTATTGTTACAAATTAGGTTTCAACAAACTGCCCAAAGACTGAATGTGATAATTTTTCATAATTAATGCAGGTAAAATATGCTTCAATTAGACAGATGGCATGGCTTTACCCATAAAAACAGCCAACATGTCAAAAGTGTATAAATACTAAACATCAAATCAATAATAGAGACTTTGCGGAAAAAATTGATTATGCATAACTTATCACATACAGTAATAATTCATACTTTTTGATGTTTTGCGACATTGTTTTAATATTTCCAGAACGTTTACTGTTCCCTATTTTAAAATTCCTTCAATTTTAGCCAACTGCGATTTATGCGCCGTCTGGCGTCTAGTGAAGTAAATTGAAACAAAAATCATTAAGTGGACAACCTTCATGCGCAATAGACAATAGGCGTTCAAACACCTATGGTTCCATTTCACCTAAGACGCTAAAGTACGAAAATATCGTTTCTACATTCCTGGGAGATGTCCTGGTTCTGATGCTGCTAAAAAAGGGTAAAAAGCTGACGCAACTCTCTCTGACGGCCGTTACTCAAACTATCAGCCTCAGACAACTGCTCCTGCTGTGACTCTCTGACACACCCAAAATACAAAATGCCAGATTCAAACCCACAGAGGGTCTCAGGAGTATGGGCAGCTGGAGGTTTTTCAATTGTAAGTAAATTTACAACTTCACCTTTAAAAACTGTCAATCAATGAATATTTAGATTTTGTCAATCGCAATGTGTGGCATTGGTACCTGGCACATTGTTTCCATAAAAGATCCTGGATTGCGCAGCGGCGAGTACAACCGTAAGCCCAGTTTCGATCCCCGCCCACAATGTATAATTAATTTTTTTTGTGTTCCCCGTTAGTACATGAACGCTTAGGAACCAGATACATAACGTTTGGTGTACTACTAGCTATTTCATCCGTTTGCCTTTTTATAAGTGCATCAAACGTAAGCATGTCGTCTTTGCATTGAATAAGATGATGCTAAATATTTATTATTTTTCTAAAGAAAACGCATCATTTCGCATGGCCATGGCTAGTCATTACTGGATATGGAATTCTCCATTTCAATCTTGTTTTAATTTTTCCCATGTTGACAGGTTTGATGAACGTAAGAGATGATGACATACAAAATATTTATGCATAAACAAGAAATAATTTTTACAATCTGTTCCAGACATTGTTAGAAGAGATTCTCACTTTTTTCTTTACATTTGTAATGGTAAATTTCAATTTCAATTCAGTAACACAAATGCATACCGTAACTTTATATTTAATCTTTCACTTTCAGGGAATTTTCTGCAAGGTAGTGTTGTCTTACGCTCTTAGAAATAGAAGCCAAGCAGAATAAAAATAACACTCGTACATTATTGTCGTCTTAAAAAAGAAATCTTACTACAGTGTTATTTATATCCAGACTGTATATTACTTCTAATCATTATGCAATGATAATATCAATACTTTGTTGTTACAGTAATCTTTATTTATTTAAGAAAAAATTATTTTAAATTTATTAATGCGCATTTCATCCTTCAACATTTTCACAATAAATAATCTATCAATGTAAAATGAAATATATTTTTTTACTAACTTGTAAGCACTCAACCATAAAAAAATTCCCCTTCAACAAAGATATGAATAACAATTTAAGGTTACTATTTAAAAAACAGCAGTTATAATATAATTTATTTTAGTTATCATTTAATTAAAAATTTCATGTTTTTTCAAGTTAGATGGGTCGCAAACTTTTGGTGTTGTGAAAAGTGGGTCGCAATGCTGAAAAGTTTGAGATCCACTGCTATACAGTACTTTATACAATACTTTCAATGACTTACGATATTAATTCTTTTTATCCAGTTGCATTTCTCACTTAAAAAACCTACTCCCAAAACACAATAAATCTTGTAGTTACTCCATAAAATAAAAATTTTTGTTGAAGCAAAATCAAAAGTCAATGGCTACAAAAGTTGCATCAATAGAGTAACGTTTACCACTCATTTCAACCTTTAAATATCAATACACAACGTCAGTGTTTCCATTGCCGAGACAACAACAACACACTGACCACTACACCAAGGTTAGTTGGCCACGATACACTTACTAAGACTTCAGCTCTCAAAATGTCGAATACCTCCTCTCGACTGACTGTAGGAGTTTGGGTTTCAGGATCATTTACACTAGTAATGATAATGTCACAAAATTCTAAAAATATATATATACTTTTTTTTTCCATTTGTTTGCTTCTTTTCAGATCTTATCACTTCTGATGTGTGTTGCAGGATACTTGCGTATTACTGAAAATGCATATATTGAGTATATTGATTATAATTATCGTTATAGTCATTATTCAACTGATGAGTTTACTCGCATACTGAAGAATATTGCAAGTGAGAGCCAGACAAAAGATTTTAGTTTCTACCAGTGTTGCGAGCGCTACCACTATTTATATCTCGCTATCGATAGCGATCACTATCGCTAATAGCGACGGTACTAGCGTCACTACTTTCTCTTAAAAGTAGCGCATGATCCACGATAGCGATGCTATAGCAACGCAATCAATTTTTTAAAATTGTTATTAAATCGCTATCAGTATCACTATTTAAAATAAATATTAAATAAAAATTATTCATTACTTATTTGTACTTGTAGTTTTAATTATATGCAGAATGTATTAACTATGCTGGTAATTTTTTTAAATTATATTATTAAAAAAGAAAACTATTCATCACAAAAACAAAAATAAAACTGACCTTGTAGGGAAATACTAGCAAAATAGTAACGATAGTGAAAAATTTTGACAAAATTTAAATTTTGAAAGTTAGTGAAAGTCATTCACTACTTTTCTAACAGAGTTTAGTGATAGTGCACTCCTTTTTATCGATAGTGCTCTCAACACTGGGTTTCTCACATCAGTAATTGCTAGATCAATACCTCCACACCACATAACTTATGTACCTAAAAGTCACGGTCAGTACAACAATTCAAAAGCCTCATAATAATTGGTCTTGATCAAGACAAATAGGTTCATGAACCTATTTGTTAAAATGTGAAGTTATAGGCTCGACAAGTGGCACTTTCCACTGACCAATCACAATTCGTAGTTCTTTTGAATTGTTGTACTGACTGTGACTTTAGTTATGCTTTCCTTCAGCCTTATAAAAGCCATTGTATCTGTTTTTAGTGAGCAAGCAGTTGGGAATATCGTACGTAGCATTTGCTGTGCTATTTATATTAACAACTATTTCACTTTTCGTCAGTGCTTGTACTGTAATTTAAAACTCAAGCGAACTGAACTGGTTTATTATTAAATGTGAAGCTAAACGTCACAAACATTAGTGGCATTTAATTTATTGGTTTCTGACGTTTTTGTGGTTTTTAGAAACTGATTTTCTTTATATTTGTTAATTAAAAGCGATTTTTAAAAACCACAAAAACGACAAAAGCCAAGATATTGAATGCAGCTAGTAATTAATTGTCTGAAAATGGTTTTTGACACGTTAAATTTTGTAAAAAAAAAAAAAAAAAAAAAAAACACTACTGCAAAACAGTGAACGTCAAAAGAAAATGGCAGCAAACGTAGTGACGTCGAAAATTTCGACAGTTCCCATAATTCATTTTCCTTTTCACATTCACTTTTTCGATCGGTTTTTACAAATTTTGTTTGTGATGATTAGATTAACATTTATTAATAATCAGTAGTTCACTTGATCTTTAATTTAATTTTTGCAAGTAAAACAATACTATTTAAATTTTTTTTATTTATTTAAAGAAAAACCACTATTTTGCTTGGCCTTGGCTACTGACGATTGGATATGGAATTGGATATTTCACCATTCGACTTGTCAATGACGGTTTTACTAACAGTGTAAGATTTAAGAATTTAGCATATTCCAGTAAAAGAAATGTCTGTATTTATAATTTTAGAGAATGTACGACGTGGAAATTGCTACAGTATTTTTTTCAACACTCGCATTGGTATTATTTGCGGAATACAGTTTTTAATAAAACACAATCATAATAAATTTTTAAATTTCAGATATGTTTCTTTGTCGTTGTTTTATTCTTCGTTCAAGGCATTAGAAGTGGAAAAATAACTTCTACTAATAATCAAGTACAATATGTGTAAAAAACAATAAATAGATCTTATAAAATATTTCTTTCTTGTAGGTGGGAACAATCATGATTCAACCTAATCAAGGAATGCAACAACAGTTCTACCCACAACCCTCATCGTTTAATAATAATAACATGCAACCACAGCAAGCATTCTACCCAATGAATGGACAACAACCAATGAATGGTCAATGGGTAATGAATGGACAACAACCAATGAATGGTCAATGGGTAATGAATGGACAACAACCAATGAATGGTCAATATATAATGAATGAAGCTAATCCAGGGGCTAAATTCAGCAATGCTGTAGGGCCCCAGGCTTGAAGGAGCCGCCTGGAGGCTTCTCGATTTTATGCAAATACAATTTACTGTCAAAATAGTTACTATTGTATTGTTGTTGATTTTCATAACTCATAAGTTTATTTGGGATTTTAAAAATTTCAGCTGGCAAAAAAGCAAGGAGCCTCAAAATAAATTTTGCTGGTGGATCCAAATATTGTACTTACACCACTGAGTTAAACATCTTTAACTTGTACCTGAAAGTTTTAATGCTCCAGTAGCAATTCATTCTTCAAACATTTTACTATAAGTAACAAAGTGATTGCGAAAAAAAACTCTTTACGTCATTTCATCATTCATTACTATCAAAACTACCGTCGTTAGTAAACAAAATGTCTAGCACAAGAAAATTGTTATCATTTATAACCAATAGCTATATAATATAAGTACACATAGTTTTCGTGTAATTTACTTATTTTTTCTCAACGTAAAACCTTGTTCACACCAGGCTTGCGGATCTGATCCGCAGGCTCGGATCTAGATCCACAGCCTGTGTGAACAGAAACATGGTTC
>JAQFZP010000662.1:0-29379 GCA_034695745.1 Geophilus truncorum | reverse complement strand
ATTTAACTAGTTGTTCGTCATTTAATTCAGCATTTGTTAAAACGCGTCATTTTGTATCAAGTCACCCGCCTGTATCACTTCACCCCATTCTACGGTACCTTAGCAATGAATAAAGTAGTGAGAATCACTCTCAATAAACAATATCAATTTGTAAAACAATAGCTGCATTCAATGTCAAAATGTTATTACATAATAAATCCCAAAAAATAGATTTATGCATTGTAATGTAAAGTAATTTAACTTACGGCCAGTTCTACCAAGTTACCTACCTAGAGTTTAATCAACTCTGAAAGTATTGTTAAATAAGTGGTGTTGTGAAATGAACTTGGACATTTAGTTATTAAGTTTTTCGTTTAAAAATTTCCCCGAAGCATGTTGGGAATGACAATCACTTATTAGTATTAAGTACTTTACCATTGTTATTGTTGTTGTTATGGTTACTTTAAAGTTGTTGTGTTGAATTAAATTTCACTTAAGAATTTAAAATTGTCTCTCTTCTCCTATACCAATGCAATAAAAAGTTTAAGTAAATAAATAAGTTTAAATTTTAAAGTGATAGTCACGAAAATATTTTTTTCAAATTTTGGTGAAAGTCGAATCTTCACCAAAATTTAAGACCCATAAATAATTTTTTTTAACTTGTTTTTATGTCATGTTTAAAGATTCTGGCAGGAAAATCAAAATTTGAACAAGCTTGAGAAGTCATGACGAAATATGAGGAGCGGGACTAATCATACGCTTGACGCGTCCCTTGCAACGTTCCTCAAATTCCAATTAACTAACGCCATCTATTCTTAAATTTGTAAGTAGATGCACCCTCTTATTACATCACGACCATGAATGAGGTCAAGACTTCCTTTTCGAACCAAAGAGACATTTAACTTACAAGTTAGAAATTTTAAATAAATTTATGCAAAAAATAAAATTTTCTGAATTAAACTATACATTTTTTTACATGCTGTTTCACATACAAAAAATAAAATCATGACACCATCACTAACTTTCGTTGGTGCGACTAGACATTAAGTTCTTACTGTACATCACTGAAATTTTAAACTTGAATGCAGCTATGATTATTAATTGAAGCCTTAATAATAAGCAAAATTTTAAAAAGTAAATAAAAATGAAAGCTATCTGGGTAATTAAAATCGCAAATTCCTCCATGTTAATCAATAATTCCATAGAAAATCAATACTTAACATTAAAAAAAATCACTCTTTAATAATCTTAAATTAAAATTTTTGTATGTACCATACTTAATTTCATAATTTATATCTTATTTGGTTGACCCAAACAGTTTCACTGTTTTTTGTAATTATTTCATAAATTTTTATTCAACTTTCACTAATTCTTCACTAACTTACCAATCCATTTCTAAGGCACCTAAAAAACCCCAATAACTTATCATACATGAGTATCATTCTGTGGACACACATCAGCAGATTGGCTTTGGGGCAGAGAATGTCCGTTGCCAAGGCAACTGGCTGTAGTCAGACAGCTCACTCTCGTCTTGTTGTCCATCTTAAGAGACGCACCATCGTCAGATAAAAGTTTGTTGGCCGCTTCGAGCCCTGAGCAACTCGTCGATTTTCGGTTACAGTTGACCGAGCGACTTTGACGCCATTGGTGCCAGTGGCGAGAAATGGAATTACGCACGTCACCGTTGAGGAAACAATACAAGACAGAGACGGTGAAGCCCTGAAATGATGGATAAGTGACCGCAAGTCATCGCCGAGGGTCTAAAGAGCTAGACAAATGGTTGACAGGGAGATTTGCGTTGACTGAGACGCCATTTTATCGCGTGGCCACAAGAAAAATCAATGTAAATCAGCACAAGCCACCATTAATCAATGCAAAAGGAGGTCAAATAAACATAAATCACTGCACTAAGTCAGCATAAATCCAAGCAACTTGCACAACTTTTTACTCTTTTGTCCCGTGATTTATGGAGTTTGAACAAATTCGAGTTTTATACTGCATATGTGCGATTATCGACTCGGGTTTGTTCCACTCTTTGTTATTTCTGGCAAATTCTATGCTAGCGGGAAAATTTACATTTTATCAGTTTTTGATCATTTTAAAGTCATGGCTTTAAAATGAGCAAATTTTTTAAATAACGTTTTACCACACAGTGCGTTATGGTAATTGAAAGCGTTAGCAATTTTTCATACGGTAATTCCGTCACGTTCACGTATAAGAACGGTGCTCTAGTGTGATATCAGTTCTCAGTTTAAACTTGAACAAAATGTTGTTCCGATTGTCTAAAGATTGAAATTTTGGCTTTTTGGCTTACTTAATACTTAAAGGTTGTGTGATTTTAAGATTGTGATAAATTACGATTGTGTAGTTTGACAGAATTTATTCTAGCAATTTATACACTTAAGACTATCGTACTCGACTGTCGACTCTAATGTCATGTAATAGGTCGTGTATGGCCAGAGTAGCTGCTGGGGACCTTAAGCGAAATTCACTCACTCAATCACTCAGAAGCAAAAGCGTGAACGTATCTAGCTTTCAATCACGACAAGAAAACCTAGTGTTATTTTTGTTTGCATTCTTGCACTGCACTTTATGCCTATAAAAGCGAACCAGCACTGCTTTTATGTCTCAAGTCATGTGACTTCAGGCGTGAGCTTTGTCAGAAACGTGCATCTTGAACATTTCAGTAAATTTACCAGTGCATTAATTAAAATCTAGGCACTGTTTGCAACCTTTGGGTTATTTGAGAAAATATAATAATTAATTATTAGGAATGTATGTCTAACTTAATACCACACACTCAATGCTTGACCTAATAGCACACTAGCACCTCTTACTTTTTGAAATCAAAGTAACTTCTGCTATTGCTTAAGGGGCTGAATACCTTGTATTTACGCTAATTTTGACCGATAGATAGCGTTGCGGTCTAGTATTAGTTAGAAAAGTTTTTCCGCGTTTTCTCAAAATGTTTTTCTTAATTATCTTCAGGGTCGACCACAGCCAAAGTTTGAAAAAAGTGACTTGAAAATAATTTTTTTACAATTTTAGGGTTGGGGTCATAAAAATCTTGTTTTAAAAAAAATAGTTTTTAGTCGGTTTTTTTTCTTCAAAATTTGGCTATAGTTGATTCTGAGATATTTTAAAAAAACATATAAAAAAAATAAAAATTTAAAGTTGGCTCAATAATTACTGAGAAAATATGGAAAAACTTTTCTAACTAATTTATATACTGTATTAGACCGCAACGCCTCTATCAGTCAAAATTAGCGTAAATGCAAAGACATCCAGCCCCCTTTAAGAGTAGAAAATAAAGTTCAGCCAATTAACTAATGAGCTAAATATAAAGAAAAGTTACAACTCTCTTACGGCTTAATTTGAACGTCATAAAATTTTTTAAAAGCAAAACACTATTTCCAGACTTGCTTGTTGTCAGTTTTGTTTACCATAGGGAATTATAATGGTTACCTTATTTAATATCCTCCCTAAATTACTTTTTTAATTTAACCTCCAGAGGACACCACCCAAATTAAACCTTTCTATTTACAAACTCAAAACTATAAAACTAGTCATTTGTAATTTCCAAGAAACAGTAATAGCCAATTACAATTGATTCGACTCCAGGTTAAACCGAGGGTTAAAGGTGACAATAAAACAGTTGAAATCAGGTTTGGGTTTTATAGGGTCATTTAATTTCCGGTTGTGAAAAACTCCCTGGAGCATTTATGCTGCCTAGTTGAAAGTGAGCTTACTTGCGTTGACAAGAGAAAAGCCCGGATGTAGGCGAATATGGCGGCTGACAAATCTTTGTTTGGATCTGGAGCCACAATGATGAGGATGTAGGTGACACCAAGTAGAGGGATGAGTACTAGAAGTGCCTTGGCGGCTTTCCTGCATGCACCAAACAGAAAAACAATACCGGTATTTTGTTGTTGATATTTTTACTTTTAATTTAAAAAATATTAATTATTTGTAAATTCAAATGGAGACACACAAAAACAATTAGCAAAGTTGTTTCTAATTGAGTTTTAAGCATTTCCCTATTTTAGCTCTTACATTTTAAATGAGTTTGTCATTGTTTTATTATTTAACACACATTTTCATCCCCAGGCTTTTGCAACTTTTAATTGTTTTTTGTCTTCTTCAAGAATCCTGAAAGCACTCGTGATAAATATCCTATCAGCAGGGAATTAGGCTTAAATAACTTCATCTATGCAATTTGAAAATTTAACTCGCGCACCAACTAAAGTGTTGTAAATGGAGACAGTCATAAACAGAAACATTTGCAAGTTTTTCTTCATACATGTTAATATGCTATTTCATGGGTGGTTCATGTAATAAGAGTTAAAAAAAAAACAAATTTAACCTCAGACAAATAAAAATGTCAACAACATTAAAAATAACATCCCACACTTGTCTGGAAAGTGTTGCCAAGGTCGAATTTAGTAACAACATGAAATAAATTTAAGTGGAAAATAGTATAAACTAAAACTTACTGCACATGTTTTGGTATGCAGTTGAAGACAAGTAAGATTAAAGCTGCTAATTAACTTATAAAATTTGATGTGTTAATCTATGAGATAATAGAATAATCGGCTCTTTTGTTTGGGTTAGTCACATGTGCAAGCACTGTAAAGTGAAGCTTCCTTATCACCTAAATGCCGCCTTGTGATAATTATGCAAATCTCTGAAGAGATGTCATGCATGATGACATTTTTGCTCATTGTACTTATTTCATTACATGTTGCAGTCATTTTAGCAAGCATTTTCAGTATTGTTATCTTCTATTGAGTTTAGTTTACATTTATGTTGTTTACATACAGTAAGTGTTATTCATAGTAGCAACAGCAAAAGTAATGTAATTGCAAATTTTATGTGTTTTTTTTTTAATCCACGCACACCCATAAGCAGCAAGTAATCATTTGCAAGCCGTGCGAAGCAAACAATAAAGTGTGATGTCACACTTTTTATCAGCATTAAAAGTGAAATAAACTTGAACAGGTTTATTATTTAATGTGAATTTACACATCACAAACAGTAATTAATTGTCGCCAAATTGTTTTTGACGCGTTAAATTTTGTTTAAAAAAAAATAATTGCAAATGGTGAATGTCAAAAGGAAAATAGATTCTAGAAATTCTGATTTTGTGACGCATGAAAACCCGTGGCTCATGAGAATTTCAGGACTAAATCCTGGATCAGTCGCTGAAAAACTATCAAAGCATTGCAGGCAATGCCTGCTATACAGAACACAGATTTCGTGATGTCGTAAATCGTGGCAGCTCCCATAATCCATTTTCTTTTTGACATTCACTTTTCGCAATCGGTTCCATTTTAACAAATTTTAATGTGTTTGAAAATCATGAACGGCGATTAATTATTGTTTGCGATGCATAGATTCACATTTTATAATAAACCAGTTTAGTTTACTTGATCTTTAAGCAGCTTAATGTTTGTAAAGTTTTTTCTTGTTCTCTACCAACTACAGCTACTTGTCGCATTATTGCCAAATTTTACCCACAATGCAGTGGTCTTGGCAGTAACAGTAATCAAAAATCCAGCGTAAAACACAAGTGTAAACATTAGTTTCGAAAATGGCCAAATTGGCGCGTTACCGTGCATAGTACATGCAACAAGATGCAATCAACCCATAAAACGAACTGATCATACTACTCCATTCCTTCTTGCTAAAACTATGAATTATAACATAAAAATTACGTTATAAGTGGGTACGAATATAGTGTAAACTAGGTTATAACATCATTCTCAAGCCTTTCCCTAGAGAAACGTTATAAATGAGCTCCACGAAGAGCGTTTGTGTGACGACTTTGCCAACACTACGTTTAATTCAGCTGCACTGATTAAACTGTTACTTTAAACTCACCAATCAAGCAACAATAAGCGGTGAAGCAGACCCTCAAAACATACCAAGGACATACTTCAATCAAAGTGGGCCAATGTTTACACCGAAAGAAATGTCAATGTCAATTTTTCCAATGCATATGTCAGCAGTTTTGACACGTAAATAACATCCGAGGATATTTTTCAATCATTGATACATCAGGGAAAAAAACAATTTCCTCTTCAAAAACATTAAAAACTGCATTGCAACATCCAATCTCTCCACTCAAATCATTACCTACTTTCATTTTGCACATCATAATGATAATAATACCAAACAAACAGTAGCAAATTGAGTTTGTTTTCAATTAACTTTGCAGATTACCAAATGTTTGCGCAAAGAAAAAGCAAATTTCTTAGAGTCAAAAAGATGAAACTAGAAAAAATGTAAACTTTTCTTTCAAACCTTAAAATCAATTCGTACCAACCATAGAATTAGTTTAATTTGTGACAGAGATGTATCACTCGAGCACCGAGGCAGAAAACCATACATGTCCCTGAAAAAAAGGCCATTGTATAAGCTAGACTTGAATTCAGACAAATTTACTAATGGGAATTGGCTAAATTGCAAAATGGCGGTGGAAATTGGCCAAAAACTTTTTTTCGATAAATTTACAATGCAAAATAAAAAAAACAAACAAAGCATCAATGTGAATTTGTGTTGCAAGTACACGATCTAAAGTTAGTTGTGCAAAAGCGACGTTAAACGTGTTAAAAAATGGAAGCAATTTTGGATAGTTTGCTGACAAGTAAAATGAATGTCGTAAAATGTTTGCTGAAACGACAGTTTCTCGTAATACAAAAGTCATTAATATCCCAAATTGCTTTGGCAATATTACCTTTTGTACGGCAAAACTTAACGACTTACCGGTATTGCTGCGATTCTGCTGAAGTGGATACTCTCAGCTTGATAATAAGAACCCACATGATTTGAATTAAGAATACGATGTTGATCTGCAAGGTATAACCACAACCATTGTAATGGAGTTTATGTTGATAATAAATAATATTAAAGAGATTAACAGAATGCTAATTTTGTCGAAAACTGAGTACACAAAACACGTTTTTAATTTGAGCATGGCCAAATTAAGTGACTGCAATTTATTGCCAAAAATCGAATTGTTTTGAACCACTGACCATTTATAGACATTTAAGCTTCAATTTAGTTAAATTGCCAAATAATCATAGTGGCTGTAAATCTTTGCAAAATTGCATCACAATTTTATTTTTAATTGCACTGTAAATCTAAACGTCTAAAATTGGCTTCAAATTAGAGGTGAAACTATAAATATTAGATGTACGAAGTCAAAGCTTTTTTATAGCTTAATGTAGACTCACTTGTTAGATTCACTTACTGAAAAAGTTGATCATTTTAAAATCCATTTTTTTGATCATTTTGAAATTTTTTTTAATGAATATTTGATAAAATTTTGATCATAAAAGTCCATTTTGAGGTCAACTTATGATTAACTTTTAAAAAATTAATAAACTTGAAAAAATAATTAAAAATTCCAAATGACAAAATAATGCCAACAATGATTATTTTGTCAATTAAAACTATTGACCAAAATGTGTGTCACACTTAATTTGCTAATTGTACAACTAATCTCAAATAATTTTTAAACTTGTTCAGTATTTAGTATTTAGTCATAATTTATGATTATTTCATGATTTGTAAAATTGATCATAAGTTGGTTACAAATTGGACTTTATGACCAAATTTATGATAAAATGGCTTGATCAATACTGTGACGAAAAATTTCTGCGCAAGTGGTAGGCCTACTCAAGAAATTATTCTCCCAAGTGACCTAACCCTTTCTCTGGCAGTAAACTTGCGAAAAAATTATTCAACTTGAAGAGAATTTATAAAGGCATTTTCTATAATTAGATGCAATTTTTTGAGCATGAAATATTCTATATCGTATAACACTTGTTGTGAGTACTTAGCTTTATAGACCGTTTTTATTGCACAATAACTAAAACCTTGAGCAAACTAAAACAGTAGCCTTAATAATTCTAATGCAAATTCTCAAATTTTAATAACATAGAAATAAAAATTGAAGCTGAAAAGTTTTGAAATCAAATATAAAACTTCAACTAATATTGAAATATTTGAAATAGTAGGTTTTTAATATCAACTTCTTCTCCAAATAATAAAAAACAATAAAAAAAAAAAATAATAATAATAATACTTACAACTAAGACTAGAAGAATAGGAACGATGTATATATAATCATACGCATGACTTTCTATCCAAGGACATCTGAAATATTAAATTCTTACTAAAATATTGACAATCTTTGTGGTTTTCACCACCACTTTTAGTTATCAAAAATTCAATCTTTGATCTTCACAGAACATAAAATAACCACCAGGTGTCTCTTGGTGCACTTTTACAGTACTGTGCAATTTTATGATTGAATAAACAATTTACAAATTTAAAAGATTATAATTGCTTGTTTTAATTCCCTCTTAATATTTAACTTTTAGTTAATAACCAATTAAACTTGTGGTCATCTCCCATCAACTTGTTGATAAAAGGAAGAGCAGAAAGTTTAGCTCTTCATTATCAAGTAATAAACTGCATATTAAACAACAGGCTGCATCATAATACCATTTAAATTTAAAGCACTATGAAATTTCATTTTATAGCTCAATAATTTATATATTTACCCTGTTGCTGTGTGCCTTAGTATGTGGTCTTCTGTTTCTCCAATAAGCTGAGCTTTTACAATCACCCAAATTCCAGTCACAAGCATTGGATGACCTGTAAGAAATGAAATAAAGAAAATGTTGTAAATAACCTTTTCCAGTGATAGTCCATTAGCTCTTCTTTATTTTTTTTTGTTTTTGCAGTAGAAAGTCTTTCAAAGAAGTCTATGGCCAGCAGCCAAAAGAAGACAAGTAAATGCATCTTGTGGCTGATTTATTGGAACAAGCCTGTCTATGGGAAAAAAAGTGATGGGAAAGCCACAGAATATCCAGGAAGAACCAAACCAAATAAAGATGTGTGACAATGCAGTAGTCCAAGAAAGTGACAGTAAAACGAGAGAATTCTAAGAAAAACTTGCATTATGTTCTTGTGCTGTAAACATGCAAAACAGGCCACTAAAAGCTAGATCTTAGAACATAAATTTAAAAAATAAAGGATTGAGATTGTCATGTTTTCCAATATAAACATTTTTTTGTGTTAAATTTAAACGAGTTTATGCACCTAGTGTTGATATTTGCTAGTTATTGATTGATTAGCATCAATAACAAAAGAAAAGCAAGAACTGATTACGTCATCAAAGTTGTAGTTTCAAACTTAAGCACTAGATGGCCTCACATTTGGCTTAAAAATATTTTTAAAACTCTTGACTAATTTTAGAATTTTGTTTCTATTTGTGAAACCAAACAACACTTTCTAATAAAAAAAATACTTAACCCCATCCAATGAGCATGTAGACATAGAATTTGACCTTTCCTGCTTGAAACGTCCATACAACCAACAGGTATAGATAAAAGCCTTCGACAAACATCCAGAAGAAGTTAGTTCCTTGAAAATAGTAGAGAAGAATGACAAGGACACAAGTGCCCTACAAATTCAATAATGTAGCTGGATTCAATGTTTGTTCAATTTTGTGAGAATCACTTTTTACCGATTGGCTGTTACTGAACATCCTGGGGACCAGAGCTGTGCAGATCCACGTGAGATTCACCAAGATGTAAGTCGACAACAGGTTTGCGTGAAATGTGTTGCGAAGGCATCTCAGATCTCTAAAACAATAGAAAAAAAATTTAAATATCAAAGTTTATAAATTATATGTGTTTATTAAATTTTTAATGAACAAAATTTACTTTTCTTTTAAAAAAATTCCTTGTTACATTAATTAAAAATTTATTTTCTTTAGAAACTACGTCTACAAATTAATTTAAAAAAAGATGTGTGTGGGAGGATAAAAATGCGAAATCAAATTAACTGAAAAGAAAGGAAATTGAAAATTTACTTTTGATTACCTTTTCACCATGTTTGCAAAGTGGGGAGATAGGGTTTCTACTAATACTTTAAATGACTCCAAGAACCCCATTTCTTACTATGTACACAGAAAAAAACTTTCAAATGCTTTGAAGCTTGCTTAACAAAAGTATTTAGTTACTTCTATCAGAGTTACTGGTAAATACAGAAAGAAAAAAAATGTTTGTTCGAGTTAATTGAAATTAAAGAAGACACTTCTTAGTACTTTTTCAACATACGGGTAATAAACATTCGCTGTTTTCTAAATAAAAACTTGATTTAAATTTAATTGCTTTCTCAACAGCCATTTCTTAAAGTGTAAATTGCATTAATTGCAGATATAACTGCATAAAGTATTAAAAAGTCTTAAAACAAATTCAACACCTAATGTAATGCAAATAAAGGCAAATGTATTGTCTAGCGGTTTATTTTAGAATTAAAATGTAGTACAACTTGTTAAAAATGTATATAAGCCAATAGGTAAAGAGTCTTTTTGTGAATCTATCTGCCCTCATGTGGCAATTAATTCAACTACTATGCAAAACCTTTTAACAATTCCATCTTACCTTAAATATTTTATTACAAATAACAGTGCCACCAGCATGTAGATAGTTTGGAACTGTTAAAAATTAATTACATTTAGAGTGTAATCACTGACATCTTACTACCAACCAAAAACCCACCAAAAAAATATGAAGAAAAAGTTGTATAAGAAAGACTGAAGACAAGAGACCAGTTACAGCAAGTTTTCCTAGAGGATCAATACAATTGATCACTCCACACTCTTGTACATTCTTACAAGTTTGTCAAGGGCATTTATAGCCTACAATGGCTCTTATTGTATGAGTTGACAAGATAAAAGTCAGTCTTTTATCACCAGCTACAACACCAAGCTGAAAAACACTACAAAGAAGATGAAAGGTTCAATGCAGTCCACATTGACACAATCCTTCATTGCTACGATGTAGATGTACAAACTTCCACACTCATACTGTAGCTGCACAAAAGTCCATTAGCCTTTTACAACATCAAGCTCAATTAATACCGTCTCACTAATTGCCTAACTGAGCCATAACCACCTGCTGTACAAAGAACTAATTTGGACCAACATTCAAGCTGACCAGTGGTCACCCAGGGTACCCAACACCACTCAGAAACACTCACTTGAATGCTATTAAGATGCTCAATGCTATGATGAGAGCTGCCAAAGAGACACTGTAGCCTGTGAAGTAGATGACCATTGTCCATCTATTGACATCATCACCATTGTTCTAAAACAGTAAATACAAATCAAAATGTTATGAAAAAGTAAACACAATAAAAAAATACTTAAGATCTCACCGCCAGGTGCAAATGATGATTTTCTTGAATTGGCTTGCAGTTAGTGTAATTTGAGTTTTTTTCCCAAGTGCCATTTTGGCAGCACATTCTAAAGGCATTGTCTGCACATAAAAAAAAAAAAGAAAAAAATGTGGTCAAGTGTGTGAAGAAATTGCCAGGACTTAACACATTAACATTACCATTAACATCGTACTTGATATTATTTAATTCGGCGAAACATGGTATGATTGCTAGAGTTCCGGCTTTTGTCGGTGGCCAACATGATATTCGATCGCAGTTCGCTTCGCAATAAAGATCTAGAATCAAATTAGTAAAAATTAGTGGAAATTTTAAAGTGATAGTACCCGGTATCACAAAATATTTTTTAAAAGTTTGCTCAAAAAAAATGTCAAATATCGGTAGTGTGATTTTCACATAATTTTATGTTTTAAATCAAAGTAGTAAAAATTAGTGACAATTTTAGTGGTAATAGCACAACATTTTTTAATGATGTATTGTTAACTTTTAAATTAAAAGCTAATTGCTATTACATCACTAACAAGAATAAGGTCAAGACATGTTACAAAACATATAAACCCATAACTAAAACAATTTAAAGAAAATTCAATTTCATGAATTAAACTGTATATTTATATACTTTTTAAACCCTCTTTCATGTCGAATAATAAAAACCTTCATGTCACTATCACTTTAATATTTAAAATCACAGTAACTAAGGATGAGAAAACAAAGTTGTCAAATCTTATATGATCATCGCCTTAAAAACCTCTTTACAGCTTACAACTTTCTGCATTTCAAGGACTGCCTCTACATTTCCAAGACCAAGTTGCATTTTGTGGTAGAAAGACTTAGGAATATATAATGACAATTTCAAGTTTGTGAAGTGGAACTTCAATTCATTTTAATTCATTCATTTTCCATTTTGGTTTGCAATGAAGAGGAAATTACTCTCTGTGGTAAACCAACACGTGCACTTAGGCCACTTAGGTATAGAAAACTAAAACTAAGTTTCATCTTCCAAGAATCTTGAATCATTATTATTCCATCATTAACACCCTATTACTTACAATGTAGCAAGGATTAAGCAATTCCTTAATCCTTATTTCCTTATAAACTATTAATCACCTCAAATTAATGCCTCGTTAATTAATTAATTAATGCCAATTAATATCAAGCCATAATTACAAGATCGTAAAACTTTCGATAAAAATTCACGATTCATTAGGAAAATAAAATTCATAAGAAAAAATTCTTTAAACATTTAAGTGCGCCAATAAAACATGGATCTTTTCAACATTCGTTCAGTGATTTAGAGTGCACTTAAAATCAACAAAAAACGTATATATAGACCTAATAAATGGTTATGATAGCTGCATTATTAGCCAAGTGGGTTTTTATCTTGATGTTCACCAAATGCATTCACGATTCCATGAATGCGAGTTTATAAATAAAAACGCTGAGATAACAGCGCGCAGAAAAATGGTTCATTGCCGATTGCCATCTGGTGGCCGAAATCGCCCCTGCAGCTGCTCCCAATGGCTCGAGAGATAAGATGTAGCCGAATCGAGTCAATCAGAATGATAAACTCGTGTAAATAATACTTGGCAACATCAACGATTCACTCGGGGTTGGTTTATTATTTTGTTTTCCTAGATTCCTGGAAAGAATGAAAATGTATATATACGAAAGTCGTGTGGAAACGTAGTAATATGCGCAATTAATCTAGCGAGGGAATGGAAAGTTTTGTTTTATGCATCGTATTTATTTTACGATTTGATTAAATATGTCATAACTTTTTTTCTCTTGTTTTTATTTTTTTATTTGTATTGCTACTTATCAGAATTATCATTAGTTGCATCTTTCGGTATCTGTGGGCTTGTAAAGTTTGTTCTAGTTGGTATCGACAGATGTGTTCAATCAGTCGGATTATTATTTTCATTACACTGATTGAGTCTGGTGATTTTATTGTGCCAGTTACGTAGTCTATCTAAACTAACAAATGTATTTTGTTGGCAATCCATTACTCGGTAATGGGTAATTTCACATCTGTTTTTTCATTAACTTTACTGTAAGAGGCAGCAATCATATTTCCAAGTTGTATTGTTTCCTTAAATTGTTTTAAACTCTAACTACAGGTTAAAGATGCGTGAAACTCATTTGCTAGGGCCTGATCTCTCTATCCACTCAAAAATAATTCTAGAACCAAGCCCGGAATCTAATCAATGCCCAGCAAGTGTAACCAGTTGTGAACAATTGATATAAAAATTCTGCAAGCGCTACCTAGTGACAAAAAAGGCCCATATTCATTAAAAGTGGTTTTAAAGTGGCCTATCATTAAGTTATTTCAGTTCAAAGTTACACGTTTTATCGATTTGGGCGGCAATACGTCTCCTTTCCCAATATCTCTAGTAGCATTTCTTCTGTTAAATTAACCCTTCCATTATCGAGTCACAAAAATCTGCATTTACCGCAATAGATAACAATTTACCAATTTACCAAATTTTCCTCAGAGCTGTTAGTATGATTTTTGTTACTGCAACAGAGGGAGCATATTTAACCAATCAGGCTCGATCTTTTTATGCTTGACAACTGCTGTGTTATCCATTCTAGGGGAAATGCTGAAATTACGTTATTACATACTGAAACTATTAATTCCTCATTAGCTATAGCAGAAAGCCTACCCAAAATGTCTCATAGGATTTTAGGGGCAAAAAAGTTGCAAGAGCAATAACTTTATTATTAACAATTATTTTTACACCAAATTTACCCAGAACTTAGTTTACTAGAATATGCAGAAGATAATTTTTTTTTATCTTAAATAAAAAAAATTCATATTCAAGTTGTGTGAGATGTAAATTTTAACCTATGGTTAGTAATGGAAGAGTAAAATTCATCATTAAAATTAAACATTTATATTTATATAAAATCAAGTATTTCCCAAAAGCCAGTTTTTATAACATTTTCTACAAATTTATGATAATGTTTAATGTGGTTCATTTTCTTAACATGTTACTGAAAATACATTGTTACCACTAATTTTAATATTTTTTTTGTCTGCCGCACGGCTGATCAGGTCATGGTGCCCTTGATCCATGCAAAGTAAGAATTCCAACTAGATCGGCTGGTAAAAGCCAACTCTCTAGACTAATCTAATAACAGTTATTATTAAAATAAATTAAGTAATTTTTACGAGTAGAAATTATTAATTAAGTCGCTTGAAAACGAACGCTTTGGCGGTGCGCCATCTTCATTCATGACGTACTAATGAAACGAAATGAATGTCAAGATCAGATCAACTTTGATGAGAATTTACGATGCAAAATCAAAAAAATTATTAAATTTTTCAATTGATGGTGCAAAAATGATAAATTTCAGACTGCGATTACGTAACTATTTTTTTCCATTTTACTTGGACCCAGATAACTTATCTTCCAAGATCACAGCAAAAAAATAACATTCCATTTTACACATTCAACTTGCAAGTTTTGTTTTAAGTGCAAAACTTTGCTTTAAACTTAAAAGAAAATGTGGCACCATAAATTATTGCCGACAAGTTCCGGGTTTGCGGTATAATTTACAATTACAAGCAAATAAAAATGACGTAATAAAAATAAAATTCAAGTACATTCTTTGATCAAATCGATTCGGTTCAAAGACCTTTTGAGAAATTTGTAGTAATGTTTTTACATTACGCCAAGTTTCCGAGAAATAACAATTCCCGACAAATGACGCAGAAACACAAGCGCAATAAATTCACTTTTACGCCATTTTTTTTCTTCTCGTTGGTTCATTTACCTCATTCGTTACCTTTAAACGTCGAACAAAACTATTTCGAATGTTGTAAAAGAAGAAACAATAAGTGCACTAAGAAAGTCTACGGAATATTACTGATCGACATAATTAATTGTTTATCACAACTCTTAATCCTTTTCTTGTTTTCTGGGATTAAAACAACCAAAGGAAATAGAACTCTCAAAATAACTTGACATTAACCTTCGTGCTATAAATAGGACTTTGCAATAATGACCAAAATATCAATGGAATTTTATAGTCTGTTTATACTCACCTTTAAGTTATTTCCATCCAAAAAATTTCAAAGTGTTTTCGAACGTGCAATTTCATCAAGTTTATATTTCATCTCCAATTTTACGTGTCAGGACTCAAGTGTGACACATTGCCACACAGGTTGGTGTATAAAGTACTACTTAAGAATGTAACTGCTAAAATAAAAACGCCTGAAATTGGGCTTTAAATTACCGTCGAAGTGCAATAATTCAATCTGATGTATGTTTTTTTTTTTTTTTTAATTTTTTTTTTTTTATAAAAATGTATAAAAGTATATTGTGACATTGAATTTTTAAAAACGGAAGTCGTAATTAAATGTCGAAGGAAGAAATAAAACTTGGAGAAGTTGTAAATGTCACTGCTGATGTCATTATTAATGACATTTACTTGGTAAGTCTTTTTTTTTTTTTTTAATTCTTCATGAATAGATGAAAATTGAAATGAAAGTTTTACTTTTATGCTAAAAGGCTTAAAATAGCGTCATTTTTATTTTATTTTTTTTTCCCTATATTTTTGCTTTGACAGTAAAAGCACCACCCAACAATTTATAGGCCTCTATTATGCCAAGCCATCATTGCAAAGAACAATAGCACTTGCCAATAGGTTCGTAAAATAAAACGAGAAATATTATAGCAGCAAATTTCCATACTTTTTAAAGCAAACCTCACACACCTATTTTCCATTTTAAAAATATATTTTTTAAATTTTAAATTTTTTTTTAATCTATTTTTCTGTGATGGCCGCCAAACAAATTTAATAAATTCTTTGAAGTACCAAGATTAAGTTACTATTTTAATTTAACCAAAAACAAATTTTTAAAAGATTTTTTTTTTCATTTTGTTTCCACTATAAACTTTCTTAACTTCTGGCGGCATTTGTTGCTGACTCTGTACATAGCAAATGCAATTTTTAGGCCTATTTTTATCACCCTTAAAACAGTCCCAGTTACTTTATCCTTCATTTATCACTTTCGCCGTATAAAATTCCATACAACTTTCATGTAATACCATGAGTGCATTTTCTCAGATTTTTCTTTTAAATTAAAGACGATGAATTATGAAAAGCGACATCACTTTCACGGTATTGTAAAATCAAAAATAAATGAAATTAACACTTAAAGGACCAGTGAAAATAAAAAATTGCTAAAAATGATTAGAAACCATTTTCAAATTCCACGCTGTTCTCCTTATTACCTGTACTTAACGAAAACTTTAAACATTAATATCAATAGCAACCGACAGCAATCATTCATGCATAAACACTGAAGGAATTACCACACGTCACTAACAATTCCTGTATCCATTCAGGTGAGTGTTATTAATAACCTGATTATAAAGTGTTTATTTAATCTTGATGAGGCGAGAACTAGCGTCTGTCTTTTCAAGATACTGTCATTTAACTCTCTTGAAATGCATTCCCAATCATTCATCATGAAAAAATTGTTGTGGCAAATCCCATCATGGTAAACCAGGGATTAAGATGTTTTTTTAAAAAGAATGTAGATAAATAAATTCTGTCTTTCAAGAGAAAACAGCATGTAATTATTACAAATTCCTTACTTACTTAAAAGATTAAATTTATAAAACCATTTATTTAACGTGTAATTTTTTGAAAGTTATCATTAACTCACGTAATACCGCACTAAAGTGTGCTTAAGCGCTAATAACCTACTGCAGATGCAAGATATTTACAAACAGGTGTTTCTAAGCGACCCTTTAAGCAACCATGCTGCGAAAAAGAAGAAAATCAGTTGTTCGTTCTTCCATGACTGCTAAATGCTTATTGCTCATGCACAAGTGTATGATCACTTCTGCACCTACAAATGTGCGAAAGTTTACGCGCGCTCTTTAGCGTCGAAAACAAGTCATGTAACTTAAGTTACGTATGGCTTACCCACGCTAAATTTAGCGTGCGTCAATGGGCGCTTATATAAGCCATACGTATTGAGGTTTAGCGCTTTTCTCATTCCCCCGATAGTTGCTGACTTAAAATGTGTACATTCAAGAAATGTGTTTATCCACTCAAAAGTCAGTGGAGGGAAATTTAGGAATGGAATTTACCATTTGGTACAATGCAAACAAGCACATATATGCTTATGTCACTTGTTTGCATTGGTGCCAGAGTGCTTAGAATTGTGCGCGAATTGATGCCGACATGATAAACGCCGGTGCGAAAGACGCTGGCATGATAAGACGCCGGCATGATAAGACGCCAGCACGATAAGACACTGTCAGATATTTTTAATTGATATTTTGACGCTAAATTGCCGACGCCCATTTGATTTGGCGCCGGCACGGTGAAGCCCCCTATAATACTACATAAGATTAACGGTAAAAAAAAAAAAAAAACACCAGTTGGTGCTCCTTTAAATCAAATTAGGCACAATTATTTTGGTAACGTAATACTGATAACATTTTGACGTCAAATGTTAACAGCTTTACAGAGAAATATTTTGATAGACGATTCCCAAAAACACCGCCACTCAACTTACAAAAATAATTAAATAATTGTCTGCTTACGAAAATCCCAAACATCCAACATTAAAACAACGTTAGTCTCATTACCAAAAGAAAACAACTTTAAGTCGTCAATTTAATCCCATAGGCAAAGACATCACCTGATGCCGCTCAAAGGTGCAATTTGGAGAAAAAGACAAAACAAAAAAAATATTTTTCTGTGCTTCAGTTCTTTGTAATAGCATTAAAAAAAAAACAGTGAGAGAGAAAAAATGTTGAACTTGGATTCCAGCAAAGCCTAGATATAGTGAAATAAAATTCAAATTGTGTTAAAAGAATGTTGGACGGATGGAAGTGTTATGATAGTGGGGGTACCGAGGGCAATCTGGCTGCGTGATGTTCTTTTCAGTTGGGAGGTTGAAATTGAAAGAGGTAAAGGTATGTGGCGAGTACTATTGAAAATTTCTGCAAGTCTCATAAGGAGATTGCTAGCAGCTGCACTAGTTTCGGATCATTGAAGCAGAATAATGACGGATAGAATGGAATGAATAATGGCTTCAAGTGTGAGACTCAAGAAAAACAAATTTCTCCATGTTTTTATTTAAGGCTCGCGCACTGCGGGGAAGCCTAATGGTTCTTTTTATTCCCTCCTTTTCCCCTCTGGCTTCTTTTCTTTTAGGATTAAACCTGATTCAATTTTGCTTTTTTTATTTTTATATTCATTTTTCTGATGGGTGAAATTGACTATGAATGGAGGATGAGGAAGTCAATGCTCTGGTACTTAGGTGAATAATTTAATCAGTGACGTCTTTTTTTCTTTTTAGTCGAATATAGTAATTTTGTAGGTAAAGTTTTCTTGATCTGACTTGAAAAGGTGAGTGTTAAATACATATGTAAAATCATAATTTTGCCAAAATCGTAATTTTACATTTGAACTGATTTAGAGAATGTAAATAACAAATAATAAACCAAACCACCTGCTGAGTTTTTAAATTTAAGCAACTCATTTGAATTCTGCAAATGAAATATGTGTCACTTAAAAGTAAAATCTCGAGTTTATTTTAGTTTTAAATGCAGCTGCTTTTTGTGAAATCGTTGAAGTAGAAAATCGCATACGAAACCGAATAATGTTGAATTTAATAAAAACATTTCGGAATAATATTGACGAAAAGTAGTAAGTTTACTTAATTAAAATTAAACTGAACAAAATATGGTAAAGTTTTTTTTTGTTATCATAAATTATAACTAAAACAACATCCGGCCTATACGGTATATTGCTTTAAAACAGAATAATTAATTAAAAACAAGATTATTTTGAATTAATTTAACCAAACTATGTTACAAAATTATCCAATTTTAGCCAAAAATCAACAAAAATAACACCCCTAATTCCAAGTTTATAAAATCATAACCAGAAGAAATAAGTGTTTGTTTTCTAATTAATTATGGTACATCCTGCAATCCAAGAAAAGTAAGCATTTACAAAACAACTTCAAATACATTAAATGTAGATTAAAATATCCCTTAAATTTTTAATTCAAGTAAAATCCCATTAGAGGTTAAGTGAAAACAATATGTAGATGTAATACCATTAAATATTAATTAAGACCACATCAAGTGCATATCAGCACCATGTTACTCTAACTTGTAAATTAAAATTAATGATTAGACTATTTGCAGTTTAACTACACCAGAAGCAGCAATCCAATACAAGTCTCTAAGTACAAACCACAAGAGACTTTAAAAAGTTTCTCAGAAATTAGTACTTAATGCTAAAAGAGTGGTTAAAGAGTAACACAACCTTTGACCAAGATGTAACCACAAGATGTAAGTAAAAGTGTAAATTAAAACCATTTTATGCTTATGAAATGGTTTAAATAAAAAGCTTCGTCTAAAGAGCAAAATTAAATTTAAAAATTATCTTGATCTTGAACTTTGACCTCATTGTAAAAAAAAAAAAAAAAAAAAAAAAACTGCTGATTAAATGTCTGGTGATCAAGTTGCCATGACTGACAAGAATTGAAACACAAAACAATTAAAAGTGATAAGCTGAACCTGTAGCCAGATTTAAGTTTTCTTATACATGTCACATGTCACATTTTATCAGCACCCTCTATGAGCAAATTTGCATTGCATGGCAAATCAATAAAGTTAGTGTTGACCATCAAGCCACCACTTACCACTGACAGTTAAAAAACAAACAAAAAAAATAGAAAACAAAATGAAAACAAACAAAAAAAAAAACTTTCACTCAACACCATTCACTTGAAACATCTACCTCCAAAGTTATTTCAGAACATGACCATTAGCAAATGGGTTAAATCTCAGCTAGCTGCTGAATCTGTGTTTACATTGGCTTAAACCTCTGGTTTACCATAGGGAAACAACAGGTTGACAGCACAATTGATGTAACAACCATAAACTTTGTTTACTTACAACTTTAAAAATAAAAAATATAAAAAAATAAAAATAAAAACGCCAAGTTTACTATCAACATTAAATCACACTCCTCATACATCAACTAACCTTAATGTTGATCTTTTACGCCCCATAAACCAACTTTAGTCATCAACAATTTCACTATTTTTCTCCCTAGAAACCACAACTTTTTACCATTTTTCACTCACCTGTGACATTCTCCTGCGTAAACAAGGGACAGGGCCCCGCCCACGTGGGGGTGGAGTTGGTATACGGGTCGTCAGGGTCACTCGCCATGAGCAAAGGATGTATGGGTCCTCGAGTCAACTCTGGTTGCACTTAGTGTGCGAATGTTTGCCGAGCGGCTCCTGTCGTGCGGTTGAGCCGGCAAATGGGGGCAGTTTGAGTTGATGGTGGCGACATCTGCTGACTTTTTTTTTTTTTTTTTTGGGATGTCTAATGATCCTCGATCTTGAGTCCTAAGATGCAGGAAGAGAACAATTTCTGCTTTGAGAATTTAGTATAAGGGTTGTAATGAGTCAAGAATCATAAAGTACTTTGCTTTTGATAAATGACTCGTGCCATTTCCTACTTCTTGACTCCGCGACCCCTGTTGGAAAGAGGATTAAACTCGAGAGAGAGAGAAAGGTGGTGCTGGTGCGATTGCTGATGTGGTGGTGAATATTTTAGAGGTTAGTTTTAACGTTTTAAAGATAGATTTATGTTGTGAAAATGAGTGTTATTGGATTAAGGGTTTGGTATGCGGTGAATGTTGTGGATTATGGTCAGATTTAGTGCGCTGATATAAGGAGAAGAATTCTTTAAGGGGTTAATTAATCATTTTTAGTATTGGTGGAAGAGTGATTTGAAAATTTGGATTTGTCGTATGCTATATGTGCAAGATTAATCCAATCTGAAATGTAAATTTTAAATTTTTCTTCTGCCACCTGATGCCAATATTCAGTAAAATGTTAATTTCTATTTTACTTTGAAACTCCCAACTAAAAACGCTTTATTTGAGTTTCAAAGTAAAATAGAAATTTATATTTATAACTAAATTTTATTTATTTACCTAAATAAAGCCCAGATTTTTATGCAAAATAAATTGAATTTTTTTTTCACATAATGTGCAACCAAAAACTTACAATATATGCTATAAAAATATGCAACAAAAAACATTAGTGGCATACAAAGTTAAAAATCGGAATCAGATTATTTTGATTAAGTTGATTGGTGACGTTATTTGCACGACTGGGCAGCTCGTTGGATAGTTGTGCAAATGACGTCACCAATCAACTTAATCAAAATAATCTGATTCCGATTTTTAACTTTGTATGCAGCTAATATTATAATGAGAATTGTTTTTCTGATTTACAGAACATGTGACAAATTGCATTCCTGTATTAAAGTAGCACATTGCACAGTTTTAGCACTAGAGTTTTTGAGTTGCACAAAATTCATATGGTTAAGATTGGTTATATAAAACTACAGACATTTTTCTGAATCTTTGATTCAAGTGCCGTAGCAGATATCCAATGGGCAGAAAGGGCACTTAAGCAGTCCAAACCATCGTAAAGGGTCCGCCAAGTGCTAGTAAGGGTCTGTGGGACGCGGATCAATTGTTAGTGTGGAAGAACGGGCCAAAGGAAAACTATCTGCCAGAACTCCAACAAAAATTAAACTACTAAACGTGGCTACAATAATAGCTAATAGACTTTCTAATTTAACAATTTCACTCGTGATTCTACTTTTCGATTTACTCTAATGAGTGCAAAACTCGATTGTGCAAAAACTATTTCTCTATACTCTAACGTTTGTGCTTTACTCGATTGTCTTTAATGACTGTAATGCAACGATTGTGTGTTGAGATATGAAATGTATCATTTCTCAATCTTAATTCAAATAGCCAAAAATGGCTTTTTCTCGAGTTTTATTTCCTTCAACTTTCAACTCACAACAAACAAATGACTCCACAATAAGATTTATGAATAACATTACCACTTTCAAAGAAACCATAAAAAACTAATGCGACTAATGGAAAACTTTGTGACAAACAAAAACACATCTGAAATAAAAATACGGAATTCCGCATTCGCATTCTTACTGTTAGTGTTGACATGATTGAACATGACACGTCATTATCTCGAAAATACATAGAAAACTTCTAAAATGTCAATGAAACTCTCTCAAGGCTCATCCTTGAAGCTTGCAACGAAATCTCATGCATAACAAATGCACGAATCTTACTTTTGTTTCAAATAAAAATAAAATGAATACCGTAAGAAATATCGCATTAAGTCTAAGTCACACGATATTCACAAACTAAATTCCCCAGATTTATTTAATTATTATTAATATTATTTTTACTTACAAACGACACAGTCATCACTGTTTCGTACTTCATGGTCACGGGTGTAAACAAATGGCGGCTATTTGTGGACTTTCCACACACCTATTAAGAAGTAAAAAAAAAAACATTTAAGTGATATGTAAGAAAAAGTAGGAATTGGATATCAATTTATGGAAGCAATTCCTCACTTGGCACTCAAGGAGACCAGCTGGACTTGACACGGCCATCTATTGATTGCCTGACAACTTGAAACATTGACCACCAGGAGAAATAAGACCTCTTGTAGTGAAAGGTGATTTTGGGTACAGTGGTCAATGAGTGACCACAAATGGATTATCCACTCGTTTATATCTTCATTGCTTTGCTTTCAGTCTGTAGTGCACCAACTATATACTGAGAAATAACTGAGAAATAAAAGATTAATCATAAGTTGTTGATTTTGCCCCATAGATTCGTACAGATACAAAACGTGTGACTCCGTGTAGAGAAATAATTTCATAATTAGTTGTTTCTGGTTTGATGTACTTACTTGGTACTTGCTAACGATCTCACGCAGTTTTGGAGGGTAATTAAATTTAGATGTGATGATGTTTTATATGAGTGTTTTTATTGTCGGTCATTAAGACTGATAAATTGTGTAATTAACGACCTTACATGTCTATTATCCTGTTACGTGACCACATTTGCTACTCATTAATGAACTGATGAAAAATCACGAATAAAAATTATGTAAAAAGGGGAAATTGAGCTTTAGTTTTAGTCACGGTGTGGTTTTAGTTTAGGTCAGCGCAGCCATTTTGTAATCTCGAACCGGAAACGGAATAGGAGTCGGATAACGAGATTTTCGAGCTTGTTGGGCCCGAGGGGTGGGACAAACTCGGACAAACTCGAAAATCTCGTCGACGGGTCAAAAAATATTTACAAATCTCTGCAAATCTCAAATCTTTAGTCAGAAATTCTCAAAAAATCCCCAAAAAATTCGTTACAAATCCTGAAAAATCTGTAAAATCTCTATAAATCTTTGCAAATCTCGAAAATTTTTACAAATTTAAAAAAAAATCCTTACAAATCTTCACAAATCACATAAATCTTTGTCTTCCCGGTTGGGTCCCTCTTCTCGAACCCTCTTTAACGTTTGACAAATGACGTCATTTCAAACTTAAAATTTATTTTTATTTTTTTTATTATGAAATTAAAATACTACCGGTACCGTATTTTTTGTTTTTCAGTGTCCACTATGAAACGAGTTCAGAAATGATTCTAAAGAAAAATCTTAAAGGTTTTTATCTGAGAAAAGACTGGGTTTTATCATCTCAGAAAGTGAAGCAAACAGCGAATGAATTGGCGGATCTCTCATTGCATGAGCTTCAAGTCTTGCAAAGGAACTCATAAAAGTTGTGTATTCACTCAACCTTAAAAGGACCCTTGTGGAAAAAGTTGCAAGAAAATGTATTCTCAGCCACATTTACTCTACATCTGCTTCCAGAACAATGGTAGAGAATGTTGACAATAGTTTCTCTTCATAACATGTGGTAAATGAGTGTAGATTTAAGAAATGAAACAAAGTTTTGTTTTCTCAATTTCATAAACACAACTTGCAATTTGTAATGAATGGGTTCAGATAATTAAAATTTAAAGTTAAGCATCTTTAATATTAATTTCAAAAAGTAGAAAAGAATTTTGTGATAAAATCTCAAAAGTTAATTTTTACATTTTGTTGCTGCCACTAGAGGGCATTTTAGTTTTATTAAATAAAATTAAAATTATTTGCCACTAGATGGCGTAGTTTAAATTTAACAACTACTCATTTCTACCTTTAAAAATCCTCCATTTTCACCAAATGAAATAAAACAAACCTCTATTTTACTACAAATAACAACTCACAACTTAGTCAATCTACTTTTTTCCTCCATCCATATTTAATGTAAACAGGAAAAAACTTTAGAGTGCCAAAGTAAAATGAAAACTTTGTAAAAAAAAAAAAAATGGAGAATGGAATTAATTATTAACTGAGCTTTAATCAGGAGTAAATAAACTATGCATTAAAGTGAGCACCGTTAGTGCCAAAAGCGTTCACACTATGTATAAAAAAAAAACTTAAACTCTCAAAAAAAAAACATTCATTGAGGATTCAAGTCACGAAAATTCGACAATTTTATTGTGTCAACTTCTTGAGCAATCTTTTTAACGCAGTTTTATATATAGCTTCGGGTGATATTGGTGACCAAATTTGATTGCAAACTTCTAACTTTCACAGACGAAACTGAGAAAGAAGAAAAAAGAAGTTCACTTTTCAAAGACCAACATAATAAAAGACTTTTTATTGATGTTGAGACGCGGGGAAAAAATGACGTTGAAATATTTACACCACTTTAACGTAAATTTGCTAAAAGATTTATGGATATTTTAAGTATATTTTAAAGCTTTAAATTGAAATTATTCATGTAGAACTCCCGTATTAGAGAATTTCCACTATAAATTTCGGTTGCCCGCTTTCGCCACTAGAGGGCGTTGGGGCTTTCACATTGATGAGAGGGTTTAAAACGACTGCTATTCTCATGCAAATCAACCTAAGTTGATGTTCTTTTCCACCAAAGAAATCAGCAAATGGGTGAAATATCTTCTCCGAATTCATTTATTGAACAAAAACTTCCTTTTTCTAAAAAAATATTCATTAAGGAATAATTTGATGTAAGTTATGTAACTGATATTTATTTTGTTTTTGTTGTTGTTGTTTTTTTTTTTTTAAATACATCACAAATATTAATTTCGTTGCTATGACAACCATGAAATTAATTACAGACGTGAAATTTAAGTCTTTCAACTTAATTTTCGTGTTGATCAACAAGGATGTGTAATTAATGGTCTCAATTACATTTATTAATATTGATTTTGGTAAACATCTTTAAATAAATTAAAAATTTTTACTTTTCTAGATTAAAAATATTCATCTTTAAAGTTCTCAAAGGACAACACAATTTTATCGACTTGGTAATCCTTATCTCAACCGGGTTTTGAATCAGATCTCGGTTGTTTCCACTTTCAAACCCAATGGGATTTCTCCATTTAATCGAGTCTCACTTTCGAGTTTCGACTACTGCTCTTGGAAGATCCTCACCTCCATTTGCCTTCAATCTATCACTGTCACCGAATACGTTAACATTCCATTAATATTTCTCACATCGCAGATTTCCTAACAATTTATTACCCTTTCTTCAACTCACTTCACTAATTAAAACAATGGAAAATAAATTTCCAACATTTTACTTTCTATTTCTACCGCTAGTGCATCAAATTAATGTTGTCTCAAACTAAACACAAAGGGCATTGTGTCTTAAATGGTTGTCAAGCCTCATTAGTACATCTCCTAATGTTTATTGTTTGTTGTTCTGTCTACTAATGAGACGTCAGCTTGAAGCCCTTAAGACGATTTCCACCTGTTCGGATTCGGTATCGATGCGCATTTTTCTCGTATTTTTTTACGCTTTTTCTGTTATCGAACAACAAGTAAATTGGAAAAAGCTCAAGATGTCCTAAACTCTTTCACAGTCAAGGCGTGCAGTGGTAAAATGTGCGAACAAAAGGTTTATTCGTCAGCAAATCTCGGTTAGATAACGTTTCAAGTCTAGAATGACTTCTCATAAAAGAGTCAACTCGTGTCTTCACGTAAGAACAATTGTCAATTGCTGCCACCGCGTGGCGCTGTCAACTGCACTCAAAGGAATTTTAAAAATATAGATTTTGATGCCGGATATTAAGACGTCACTGAGTTATTAAGTTCAAGTTCTAGATTTAGAAACTTTTTTTTTCTAAAAGATTATTTTCTATTCTTTCTGTTTTATCTCTTTGTTTTCTATTTTTAAACATTGGTGGAAAATGCAGCTTAGAGATAAAATGAAAGGAATCTCACTAAGTCTCTTTGCATCTCAAATTCACAATAGAAACGACCATTTTCAAGATGTGTTTTGGTGTAAACGAAAATAGAATTTTTTTTTTCAGTTTATGTATTCCAAAAGACATCAAAAACATTTTTAAATTTTTGATGGATTAATATTTACTTTAACTAATTTAAAAGTAAATAAAGTTGTTAATTATTTTATGTAAATTTTCTTTAGAGATTTTAAAATTTGTTTTATATTTACATTTTTGCTAATTTCTCGACCCAGTGCATCAACAAACTATAACTTCACATTTGAATGCACAAACACCCAAAAGTAATTTGCATACTAAATATTAAAACTATAATTTAACTCACTTTTTTCACGTCTGTTTATATATTTTTTTAAATGAATAAACTCCAAAATTGGAATTTAAAGATTTAAAAAAAAATCTCATTTGCACATAAATTAGAAGTAAAAACAAAGTTGTGAAATTAAATAGGTTTTGCACTTTTCGAATTACTCCCTTGATTATAATCCGCACTGAATTTACAACTCTTACCACCTGTGCCGTGTTTAAGGTCCCAACGGTGATGTAAATTAAAGAAAAGAAAAATTCTTTGCTTTCGATTTATGCAAAACAAACTTTGCACTTTGCCTTTTGTGTTTAGTTCGATCAGTTGTGGAGGTGCTTCACAGATGGCGCCACTGCGCATTAAAATAAACGAGTAATTGGAAAGCCAATTATTAGGCGAGAAAGTCAAACTCCGTTGTGGTTCGCGTTACAAAGAGAGGAAAATCGAGAAATGGGTTGATAAGTGGCAGTTAACCAAAAATTCATTAAAGAGTGTGAAAAAAGGAAATTTAATTAAAGAAAGGAATGTTCTAAAAGAAAAAAAGAAAAAATTCTAATTTTTATCATTTAAAAAAAAAGATTTTTTTTTTTTTAATGTTAGAAACTATAAGAAAAAATTTTCCATTTCTTTAGATAAAGTTACTGTGATTAAATAAAAAATTCACAAAAAGCCTAAAACCAAAGTTTTGTGCCACAAAACTCACGTAGAAGACATACGATACCTGTGAGGTTTGTTTTCTTTTCACTAGGCGTCGCCTTCACCTTGTTTGATTCTGCGTAGCCATGACAACAGCGAGGATTGGATAAATATTGTCTGAGTAGAACGAGTTTTCAATGTCGATAATTTGATTTGGGAGTCAGCATTCAGTTGCAACTTTTCACGCCAGACAGCGTTGATTCACATTGTGCCTTTGAGACCAGTTTGGCTTCTGAATGATTTTTCGTGTTTTTGTTTTCTTTTGTTTCATTCTCAATTTCATTCATCTTATTTAGTCCCGAGTCCTGACGTTTCCAATTGTATTTACTTTTCTATTTAAAGATAAAAATTTCAATAAAATTTCTAATTTTATCACAATCTTGCCACCTGATGTTAAATTTATGAATTAATCTGTCAATAACAAATTGTTTATTACAAAAGTAATGCATTCTACACTCAGCTGTTAATTACATGATTGGCATCAAATGGAATAAAGATATAAATAAAACTTCATTATTAACCATATTTACTATCATTTTCATGTTATTAAAGTTTCAACTGTCAGAATAAAAGGACTTAATGCAAATGATGTATGAAAAGCAGGAAATGAATCAAGAATTTAACATTCGCATCACTTTTCAGTGCTTTGCAGTCAAATTTACAGTATTCATGAACCCTAACTTCCCTTTTTGTTATTCTCTATACTGCTATTTGTTTAATACCTTAGTTAAAATTCTAGTGTTTAATCAACTTAATTTAAAGTAAAAGTTCAAAGTTCAAAGTTTCCTCTTATTATTGATTTTCTATCATTTCTTTTCATCACAGATAGTCGCCCCTGTACAAAAATAAAATCGATATTTAATCGATTTTAAATTCACGAAATTCAATCATAAAAAAAAAATCGATATTAAATCGATTTAAAAATAAATTCACTAAATATAGTGTATTTAAATAAATAATGTTCAACTACAAAAACAATACATCTTGCACCTCTCGCTAGTATTTCATGAATTATTATTCCATTCCACATATCACCACCAGGGGACAACTTCCTCGTTTTTCTCAACTTCTTCACATAAAACAAAACATAAACAAAAACAAAAGCGACCTCAGGTGAGAGAAAAATGAAAAACACGATCTGGGTCATCACAATGCAAACTCGAGAGGAGATTAAAAGATTTAGATTTACACATTGATTAAATGCAACAATTATTCAAGTACGAATAAATGTTTGACAGATTTTATTTTTATTTCAGTTTTAAATATCTTTTAGGGGATAGCGCGAACGCAGTCCCCCACTAACAAAAATTGTGTGCCCGAGTAAACCCCAATTAGAGGTACTCGCAGGGTCAACCCAACCGAAGTGCAATGAAAGGGTCTTCCGCTGGAAGCACAGGCCTAGTGACCCCTGTTAACTTCCGCACCAAGTAAGTATAATACCAGGATCATAAAGATAGACGCCTATTGGGTACACGACAATAACCACTTCGGTATTTTAACATTTAAATTCAGCCGTTTAAAATCATTTCACTGTTTTATTGTTTATAAATTATTCCTATTAAATGTCAATATAAATTTTAGTTATTTCTGCCGTTAAATGAGGAAGATTTTCAGCATGTGGCGAGAAATATAAGAAAAACACTAATCATTGGTTATTTTTCGATTTCTGCAGTACCCTTGGCGCCATCTATTGTCAAGAATAGTAATAAGTTTTTAGTTAATGGCGAATAGAGAATGATTTTAGCAACATTCGTGATAAAAAATGTATAAAAATTTCAAAAGTTACTATTATACAACATAATAAATTACAATTTCGTGGTTTTAAAAAAAACTTTTTCATTATAACTTGATATAATTAAATTTAGTAAATGTAATTTCGTATTTCCAATTTGAATAAAAATTATGTTCGTAATTTAACACTTTAAATCACGAAGTAAATTTTAACA
>JAQFZP010000661.1:0-29423 GCA_034695745.1 Geophilus truncorum | reverse complement strand
TATTTATTTTATTTTATATTATTAATTAAAAGTATAAGTTATTGTGATTGAATGTTATCGCGCAAAAAAAAAAAAAAAAAAAAAAAAAAATTGGAATAAATTCGAGAAAAATAGGCGGTCTAATTAGCTCAGTTGCTATTTACACCGCCCGGCGGTCTAAATAGCTATTCCGTAAAAGAACATTCAAAAGTTACTTTAATATCTCATGAATTATGGGTGGTGTATTTATTTTTCTTGGTGCAAAAGTTTTCAGTTTAAAAAGAAAAAAATTGTTAGGCGAGCAAGTTTTTCTCAGATTTTGCTGACGAATCGATATTTTGATATATGAAACGCGAGCACAATATATTTTTTTTATTATTTTTTTTTATTTCCTATAAATTTTCTTAGGCGTTTTGACTACGAGTTAATATTTGCTGTTGTTTATTTGTCTTAAGTCACTTATTTTTTAAAAAATTTCATTTTATTATCTTAAAGGCACAAACACAAGGTTTAAAAGCTTAATATATTCGGCTGACTTGTTTGTAATACAGGGAAAGCACCTACAGGGGGAGCTTTAATTTTAAAAATAACAAATATTTGGGATGTGAGATTAAAGTTCGGAGATCTCATTTAAGTGTTTTTCTTTTCTAATATGAAACCAACTTGTTTTTATTATAGTCTCGTTCCGTCATTTAATAAACTCCTTCCGTTGTTTTTTTTTTTTTTTTTTTTTTTAATACTTTATTTTGGAAAGAAAAAAATTCCCATCGAGATCCAATTATGATGAAATGAAATGAGGAAAAAAAATCTGCTTGTGTTCAAGGAAAAAAAATTTGATGTTGAAAATGTTTCTTTTTGTTATGATGAGTGGTTATTAAGACTAATGAGTTTTTGACTTAGACTATAGTTTAAGAGTTATGTTTGATGTCTGTTTTTTATAAGTGGGCTTTAAGTGGGAGGATCTAAAGGGTTGCACGTGATCTGCTACAACCAATCAACAAACAAGGTTGCCATGGAACTTCCAGTTAAGTTTAGTATTTGATGATTTTGAGCCACATATCGAAAACCATCTTGGTTTTTGTTGTTTTTAGAAAATCCTTAATATTGAATGCAATTAATGTCTGTTAGCAGATTTTATTCTAACCAAAATATATAAATAAAAGAAACACAAATATTAATTTTAATATTTTTATAATCAAATGTACTAATAAGAATTGTGTTTGCAGTTGTTTAATAGACGAAGCTGTTTCATTAAAAATATTATCAGTTTCAAAGTTTCAATTTTTTTCTTTACTTAAATGAAAAAAATTCCTTTACCTTATACTGTGCTACTCATCGCTTCATTTATAATTCCACCTCAAGCAAACATTTCTTGATTTTCGAAAAAACTAGACACAACATTAAGAAAAAAAAATTTCGCATTTCATGAATATTTAAATCATCTTTTTCAACTTCTTTCTTCTTCTTGCAAGATATTTTTGACTTTTTCTTTCGAAACAAATGCAGGTGCCATGAGTGCAAAATTTTACTTGATCGCTCTTTGGAGAATTTCATTACACGCGTATAAAATGATGCCAACTTCTACAATCCTCATCTCATCATACAGAAGGAAAAAGAAGATATTTCGCAATCCTTATTTTATTGGACTCACTTCTTTCAGTTATAAAAAAAAATTGAGATGGGGCAAAACAAAGACGAGTAAAAAAAAAAGAAATAGGGAAATAAGGATCTTATCGCGCACTGGATCAGAAATAAGGTCTGATGACGTCACAAATGCACAGGACTCGCGAGGGGAGATGAGGGCAACGGAGAGTCTCAAATGGGAGTCGAGAGAATTGGCACGGTGGCCATGAATCGTTGTGACAAGATAAAAGATTCCGCCATGGCGGGGTTCTGGTCTGATGCTGCGTCTCCGGCTGATACATGAGCGGGAAGTCCGCGGAGGACAGAGTGAAGCATTACCGCGGTAAACCAGGCGAGAAAAGGGAAACCTCGGCTGGAATTTACTCGCAGTGGGAGGGTTCTGAGTGCCACAGTTTCAGATGTTTGGGTGGGAAAAATGTTTTTTTGGAGAAGCCAGGAAATTTTTTTTCTTAGTGAAGGGTATAGTGTCTCATTTTTTAAAGATTTTTTTTTCGATATTTTTGGAATTTTTATACAAAAATGGTAGAAAATTTAAATTCATAGTGTCGTGAATTTTTTTTTTTTTTATATGAAAAAGAATGTTTAAATATATAGAGTTTAAGTCATAAAATTTAATTTTTTGCAGAAATTTATTTAAAATTTGTTCATTTGGTTTGAAAAGGAAGTTTTGATCTTATTCGTGATCGTGATGTAATAGCAGTCAGCGTCTGCTTAAAAATTTGACAACAGATGGTGTAGGTTATTGTAATTTAAATTAAGGAAACAGCAAGAGGCGAGGCAAAGGATTAATTCCATCTTTCTGTTATTTTGTCTTGACTTCTCAGGACTTCAAATTTAGTTTTTTTTTTTTTTGTTTTTTTTTTTTTTTTTTTTTTTTTTTTGTTACAATCTTAAAACATGAAATCTATGATATAAAAACAAGATATTTTTTTCGAATTTTAATAATGAATAGAAAAAAATTTTAAATAAATTTTTTTTACAAACTTTCTTAAGTTTAATTTTCATAATTTTCAATTTTTATTTTCTTTTGACCATGTGCAAAGGGCTTAAAATCATCAAACTTCACCTACAACCTTTGAGATGTCAAAACTTCCAACTGCCATCTACTGGCAATAATTTAAAATATCTAACTTCGCATTTTTCACATTAAAATGGGTTTTTATTACATATTACACTAACGTTCTTCGTGCATTCACTTAAAAACTCACAAATTATTAAAGTTATATTTTAATATAATTTTCAATTTACCCTTACATCTCTATCTAAAACACAAGTGCAAATAGATATTAAAGACATCCAAATTAAATTTTAACATCAAGGGAAAAAAATAGAGTTCAAATCAGAAAGTATTATCAAATGAAATTGATTGGAAACGTGTGTGAAAACTCGTGATAAAACCCTTTAAGTTGTGTCATCGCAAATGATGGATCGATAATTTGCCTCGAGAACTTTTTTTTTTTTTTTTCACTTTCTTTGACGATCCGATAATGCATTTTTTCATTTTTTTTTTTTGTCGTTTTTATTTTAAATTAATGTGTTTAATTACTGCCAAGGGGTGAAGTATCTTACATCTTACTTCAGGTAAACTCATTCATCATGCAGAAGGAAATAAACGTGTTTTTCTTAATTAATTTGAGATTTAAGTTTTTTTTAAAAACAATGGCTATTGTCTTGTTCTTGTTCTGTTTAATGTTTGAGAGTGTATTTTAATAGTTATTTTTCTTAGAAGTACTATATATTTAATGATTTTATGTTTGTGCAATGCTCAGTAAAGATTTTGTAAATATTAGCAACATTAAGTTTAGGAAAGTTAAGTTGGTTGTTTTTTTTTTTAATTTTTAATTGATTTATAAAGAATTCTAAGAAAATTTGCAGATAAATTTACACTTGAAATTAAATTTTAACAGGTTTCATTGTTTGTTTAAGAATGTTTAGCTAATTGTTTTTTGAATTTGATGAGTGGAAATTATGTAAACAGTTTACAAAGTAAACAAGTTTATATTTCTGTTACAACATTGGTATTGTTTTAGTGATATTCATATATTTAATATTTGGACTTTATCACTAAAATACATAAAAAGGTATATTATATTTACTTTGTTAAGTGTTTAGATAATTGATGATTGAATTGTTTTTGTTTACACAGTATACTTTCTCAGCTTTCTGATTATGCGTAAAAATATTTTTGATTCTTGTTTGTTCAGATATTGAGTTATATATTAAGTTAGATATTGAGAGATATTGATATTTATGTTAGAGCAAGTGATGGTCAGGAAACAACAACGGTACCGGTACGGTATTATAATATTTTGGTTAGTAAATTATGCTGGTCAACAACTCGGACTCGGACTCGGAGCATGCGCACTGACTAGAATTGAAACTAAAGTGCATACCAGGGGCTGTGTACAACTACAAACCTATTGTTAAAAAATTGAATTTTTGACTTTTTATCTCTAGTTTCTTAGAGAAAAGTTTGTTAATACAATCACTTCGGATCAAAAAAACTAAAACTAAAAGTTTTAAAATGTCTAATGTTGAGACTAGTTTATAGTCATTTGCAGTCTAAAAGTTGGACTATTAGTCCAAGCTAAAATTAAGTGAGTGTTTGGTTGAACACAGCACTGCAACAGAAGTGACGTCATTTTTTTAAAAACAACACGGGAGGTCGGTCAAACTCGAAATAAAAATCTCGATGACGAATCAAAAATATATGTAAAAAACTTTCCAAATCTTTGCACATCTCAATTCTTTAGTCAAAAAACTTCCAAAAATCTCTAAAAATTGTTCCAAATTCTGAAAAATCTAAAATCTGAAAAATCTTAAAAAATCTGTAAAGTCTTAAAAATCTTGAAAAATTTGTAAAATCTTTTAAATAATTTTTAGAAATCTTCACAGATCCCATAATTCTCATCTCTGATATTTGAATTTATCCGACCTCCGACCTTTCTTCCTCCCCCCCCCCTTCTTCCCGCAAAACACACGTTTTCAGCTAAAAGGTTTGTGCACGCTTCTAACAGTATACCAGTAACTTACGGTAATTCTTTTCATACCGTTATGTTTTCAGTTATCGTATACATGTTTTTTTTTTGCATAATTTTTGTACAAACTCTTGTCATTGGTAATTGGCTTAGAAATGGATAATACAGATAACAATGTACCGTATATAAACTGCAATAGAAAATGTCGATTGGTGAAAGTGAGTAAATTTATTAGACGTGATTAGTGTATCATCAATGAAAGTGAAATTTACGACTTGTCCGGCTCTGGCGACTGCTGATTTATGAGACTGGCACTTTACTCTGTACATTGAGATTAATGTCTGCTTTGGATCGGTGGTCAAGTGAAGACTAACTGAGAACAGTTGCAAGATGTGTCTGAATCAACAAGTAGCAAGGAAATTCGAGCTGATGGCTTATAAACGAATGTAACAGAAGGAAATTTAGAAAATTCAAAAACTTAATCCAATTTTCTAATATTTCAACGTTCATTTGGAACTGCCAGATTTGAAATTAGATCAAAAGTTAACTGTTTTTGAAATTTGATCAGATTTCAAAGAAGTTTTTTTTTTCTCATTTCAGCGATTTTTGTTATGAAAAAGATAAATTGTGCTTATTAGATTTGTAAAATGATTTTTAGGTGGATGAAAAGAGTGCTTTGAAATTGTTAACGCGATTTCTCACGGATCAAGTTTTACGTGTGAAAGTATTTCTTTTCTTCATATTTTGTGTTGCGGTTTAGTCGATCGATTATGGTGCTGTGTTTGATTTTCAGTTAAACGATGGAACGTGGCGAGTTAAATTTTCTAAAGTTGTAATTTGTTTATAAATTATAAATGGTTATAAATTCTTCATGCTGAGATGTATACCTGTGATTTAAATTGTTTCGGCATCATTCGATATCATGATTTCTCATGAAGCCAACAATCTCCGCTGAAAATATTGTCAATATTTCCAAATATTGACAATATAAGGATTTATTATTGTTTTTTTTTTTTTTAACACACAAAAATTGGCCAGAACAGAATTTATCAAAATGTGATCTATTTGCCCCAAAAAATTATCTTGAAAATGTTTATTTTTTGACATAATTATTATGTTAATAACAATGTAAATCAACCATTTTCAAAACTTCAACAAAAACATCTTTTTATATTGAGCATTTTTCTATCTTTTTTCATTAAAAAACAAAAAAACAACAGAAACATATACTGTAATTACATTCTGCTAAAAAAAAAAAAAAAAAAAAAAAAAAAAAAACACAACAAACAGACAGTTTCGCAATCAACATTTCCTTAAAACCTGTCAAAGACATTTTTTTATTCAAAATTCAAACACCCTTAAAAAAAAAAGAAAAAAGATAATCACTATCCTGTTTAGAAAGTCAAGGGAGCAACGCTAAGAAGATGTTTGTGACACTCGCGAGTTGTTTGCGCAAATAGAACATTAGGAACGAAATTGAAGGATTCTGCAATTGCCTCAAGAATGAAAGCGGCTGAAGGAAATCAACATTTGTTGGTATAAAGTGTGCAGCAACCGAACGGAATTGTGGGTAGCTACATGGCAAGACTCGGCAATGAATTATGACGCGTCATTAGACATCTTTTGCCGCTTGCTGTGTTGGCGCCTTTTTATTGCGTTTGATCGATTCCGATCGGCCAGCAACACACGAATGCGTTTTTTTCTCCGTTACGCTTTGGGCGGCTCAATCAATTAAGGCTGATTGGCCATAAGCGTTCGTGATGCACGTGACTTATTTGCATTTACTGATAAGTTGCCAAGTTTAACTTGATTTTGTGTAATGTATATCAGTTTTAAAAAAAAAAAAAAAAAAAAATTTAAGAATTTAGAGGGGAAAATAGAAAAATGTTGGCACGAGGACAAGATGAGGATGAAAAGGGTCCTTTGAGACTTGAATGACACCGACACTATAAATTAAGGCTTGGAGTGAGTAGATGTAATGTATAATGGCGGTTTTATGGGGTACAAGTTCAGATTTTTGGAAAGTGTAGATGAATTAAATAGTTGTTGCAATGGATGTCGGTGGTGACTCGATGTGACATTGTGTAATAAATTGTAGTTATTAGTTGGGGAAATTATTATAAAAATTATAGAAAAAAAAGATAGTACGGTAGATTTTACGGAGATATACTGTTTAAAGAAAAATTATTCTATCATCAGATTTAATTTGTTGTGTTTATATAGGTACGGAAAACAGTGTAAAAGTACGAATTTCGGTATAGTAACCGTTTTAATACAGGAAAAGAATCTAAAACGTTAAACGAAAACAAAAACAAAAACAAACAAAACAGTTTTTGTACCGTACGGTAGCGAAATTTTTTGTTACTTTCTGCACATTACACAAAGTAATGAAACGGAAATAAATTTTGTTTATCGAAAAAATATTTTTTTTACCAAACTTTTTTTTTTTAATTTTTATAAATTTCTTTTTTCGCGAAAAATTTTGTGACTGTGTATTTTAAACTTTACGAAATGATTGTACACATTCGTTCATTGCGCACATTAGATAGTTTGTCATGTTTGCATTGTCGCCGCGTTTACCACTGGTTTTGAATGTGAAAAATTGTGTAATTACGTGCAGATGGCAAGCATTGCATTATTCACTTCGTCTCGGTCTCGGGCAACCGACGCATTTATGGTTGATTAAATTCAAGAAATGAGTGAGTTGGCCAGATTTATTCAGTCTCGTGGTTTGCTTTTCACTATTGCTTATTAACTAGTCAACCATGAATTCCCTCTATTTCCATTAACAACAACAACAGCAACAACACGTGCCTTTTATTAAATCACGTCCATTTATGAAATTCATCGATTTCGGTAATAACTTTACTTCCAATGGTCAACGATGACACAAAATCGTTACATTTCAGTACATTTCTGACCACAGTTATTTTTCATTATTTTTATATCTTCCAAAATGCATAAAAAAATGAATTTCAAATTTAAAGGTGTTGTGTGTAAGTTTAGGTTATTTGCGAGTTACCGTATTAATGTCGTAATTGAATTTCTAATTATATTCCGATATTGTTGTTGTTCGACCGGATTTTGTCTCAGGTTGTCGTGGTTGCAAACCGCAGTTTATGGTGAGTATTACATAGTGCATTATGAAAATTACCTTTGTATCAGCTAATCAATAATCCAGTATTTTGTTATGTATTGACAAGAGTACACTTTCTGACTGGTAAACAGTGGATGTATGAAATATGCAAATCGATGATTAACTTTTTATTATTATTATTATTATTATTATTATTATTATTATATAGAGTTAGATGTCATGTTGAGACACGACCTTGTCCATCCCAACAGCTAAAAGCTTTCAAAGGAATGTAGTGCGAATAGATGTTTTCCTCTAGGCAAATCCAATTTAAGAAGCTTTTATGTGAAATGTGCTTTTCAAAATTTACAAATCAAATAGTGTAATGTTTGGTGGATTAAATTTTACACATTGATTTGTTGATGTGTAAATGGTGCTTAAGGTCGTACGCGGCCTCGTAGATGACCTTAAACAGTCTCAAGTCGTGAATCAACACTAATACGATAAAAATGCACAAGATAAAAACGTTTTGTAAGTCCCACATAATACAATATTAATTTTAACAAACTTCATGCAAATCACATTATTTGCTTCAATGGGATCTAGAGACCACCAACGGAATAAAAATTCAAGAAAATCTAACAAACAAAAAGAAATAAAGACGAAAACTTCAAATCTTGTTAGCAGCATATCGCAGGGTTGTAAGTGACAAGGTTTTCATTTTCATTACGGTAATGTAAGTGTCAAATTCTGTCTTTATTTAGTTAAGTACAGGTCAATGCTATTTGGCACTTTGTTGACCTGGGCAACACCTATTGGGCAAACGCCAAAAGTTTGCAGATTTCGAATTACCTATACAATTCAATTTTTTTTTTTAAATTTGAGATTTAAAAAAAAATTTCAATTACCAATTCCCTTGTTCTTCCTTGTCCAATTACCAATTCCCTTGTCCATCGTTCATCTCCTGGCTTAAGAGTTTAATTAACCCTCTATAAAAAAAAAAAAAAAAAAAAATTCTTTCTCAATCTTTTCTCACTCTTTCAACTCTAATCCTTTATGAATATTTTCAATTTCCCTGCTTTTTAAACGATTTTCCCCTCTTTTCTCTTATACATTTCTTAGATCTCGCACGCAATCCAAAACAGTATTTGGCGTGTCAGTTTGTAAATGCAAAACTCTCAAACAGCAACTTGAAACGAGTGATTTGTATTCAAGAAGCAGATGGTCACGCTATACAGACCACGAATTTATTCTTTTTGCTAACTCGTCTTAAATTCCGTTGCCCGAAAATCTGTAATGGCCAGCAACAGCCCATTTGCAAACTTTCCCAGAATCCCCACCATACACCCATTCACTACCCACAAAAAAAAATATCAGCGGCTTTTTACTTTTATTCTTCTCCCCATTTCCTACTGCAGTATTTCGCAATTTTTCACTGATATCAGCACTTTTTCAAACACTGTAAAAATATTATAAAAAAGAAAAAAAAATCCATTAAAGAAAATTGGGCCACGAAAAGAAAAAAGAAGAGAGAAAAAAAATCAGGCGTGGTGGAACCATCAAGAGTGGACAAAGGAGGCAATGAAATGTGGAAAATTATGACGTCAATCATGATCAACTGACCGGCTGCACCCTCTTTCTTATTCATTGAAAGATGTAAATTTATTGACAAGGAAATTTCATGAATAGCAAATGTTTGGTGAATGTTTTTCAATCAATATTTAATCATAAATTGAATTAATTTGCGTTTAGGCTGAGTTTTGGGAGTAGTTTGATGCTGAGTATTTTTTTCTCTCTTTTTCTGGTCTTTGAATTGTCATCAACATTTCGATTCGTATGGGGCAGTAAAACTTATCTCTGAGGTGTGTTATCAGTGGGAATTTACTCTAACGTTCCATGGCCACTTGGAGCGTGAAGGCAATGATTTTCTGGGAGCGGAAGTCATCTGCAGTGGCAGTAGAAGACATAAAATGGCCCCTTTAGTGATTGATACAAAGTTTGGGCTGCGAATTGGTTTAAGCAAGTTCTATTGTTCGAAGTCTCTTTTCCGGAAATATAGTGTTAGTTGTAAAAGGTGAATTTGACCTACATTTGTAATCCTTTCGTAAGAAGTTTTCTAATAGAAAGTTACAGGATGTGACATACACAGAAATAAGGGAATCAATTTGCACTTTATACTCTATGACGAATACTTTTTATATTCGATGTTTATCTATTAAGATTTAATTCTAAATGCTGCTGCTCACTCGAAAATTTCATATATTGAAAATATGTGGCAAAGATATTTAAAACACACAAAATTTAAAAAATGATGTAACAGTATGCAATACCCTACAAACAGCAAAAATGAAAGACATCAGTGGCATTCAACATCTTACAAGTTAGTTTATGAAGTTTTTGTGGTTAAAAAAAAAAATGTTTTTGATACATGAATGTGAAGAAAAACTATTTTTCAAAAACTACAAAAGCTTTAAAAACCAAGATATTGAAATTTGTAATTGAACGGCTTTTATGAATAATTTCACTCATATAATGAGAAAATACATTATAAAAATATGCAACAATTGCTGCAAATGATTAACAACAGTCAAGAAAAGACTAAAAGTGCTGTTAAATTCAATTTAGTCTTAAATTGATCAAGACTAATGGATTTTCTAAGCCTTACTACACTATATTGTGTTTAAAGTGGCTTTTTCCTTCCTTCAATATTTGCTGTAGGAAATTCTGTTATTGTAACCATATCATGCTGCGGTAATAGAAGGTTACGACACTTTATGTGCCTTCTTACTTTTAATAGAAGTATAATACATCACTACCTTCATCCATCAAAACAAAGTGGAGCTATAACAGCAATGGATCGCTGAGAAATCACTTAACTTTTATTTTACCCTCACTTCCATTAATAACAGAATGGCAACAAACTTTATGAAACTTTTCCTTTATATCTAATAACTCCAGGTTTAACTCATAAGAACCGCGCACAAATTGTACAAAATCTTGTCGCAGTTTGCCATAAACTTTCCGATGCGTTCCAGGGAACTACCAACAAAACAAAAATCCAAGAAAATTAAAATTAATTTGTTGCAAAAGTAATTGTTATTAATTGGTGGAAAAGATAGTTTTCACAAATTGCTTTAAGGCAGTGAAGAACGAAAGGCAAGCCTTGAGGGAAAGAATAGAATGTCATGGTGACGAAAGGAGGTCAGGCGTTAGGATGACATTTTCAAATTCCCCAGAGCTGACAGTGATAGGATTGGATTAGGTTTTGATTGTTATGTCTCTTGGTTGACCCTTGCTTGATGAGTTATTCTCAATGTCACGTTAGCCAATCAAGTAATGGGTTTTGAACTTGAACACAGACTATACCGGTATATGAATAAATGAAAATGTAAATTTGAAATTTTTAGCATTTATAAAGAAACTTATGAAAGCAAGTTTCAGGAGACTCTAGAGTTAGCTCTACTTATTTTTTATAGGCGCATATTTTAGCAATACAGTCGAAACTTATTATAAAGAAACTTGCTCACAAGAAAAACTCACTTACAATGAAGCATTACAGCATTCGGCCACATCAAGGGGTTTGAAATCTTGTCTGCCTTCAAGTAGCGAACGAAAGATCAATGGATTTTTACCAAGTTTTATCACTAATTTTCACATTACTTTGAAGTTTTAAATTTACCAAATTCATTAAAAAGTGAGCGTTTTTAACTTGAATTAGCTAAAAATCTCTACCAAGCCCAAATTTATTTCCGTTGAAAAAAATTATTTTAATGTTCAGAAAAGCATGCCTTTGTCGGAGAGTTTTGCAATCATTTCTAACAAGATTTCGAAATTATGAATGCTTTTACGCGATTTTAAGCCATGCATTATAGACTAACAATTTTAAAGAATTATATCTACAGCTCGACTTTAACTCCAAAATAAGTGTGACAATCTCAAGCTTTTATTCGAATCTTCATTTACGTGACACGCTTAACGAGATTTGCCATTTCCTTACAATTTTTTAAGTCTGTTTACAATTGACAGACAATAAGCTTAATTAAATTAATTCGCTAAAAGCACTATGCTGTTTTTCTATTACGACGTTCACTTTTAGAGTTTCATTTGGCCGAAACTCAAACCGGGGAAAATTGAGGGACAACTTGATTAGAATTAGACGTAGAGTACGGTATATTGGATTTTTTCGTGTTGAAAAGCATAAACCAGCTTTGCAGTAAGCGGATACACTATTACATGTTTCGAACTGAAACTACTATAGCATCAACAGATAGTCTATTCCTATTGTCGGTTGCTATAGAAACCGTAAAAATGACGAACGAAATTTCCCACGTGAAGCTTAGAGTTCTTAATTAATCTTTTTGAAATTGTTTGTAAACATGATTTTAAAAAATATACGGTATTTTATTTATTTGATATTGATTACCTAATCCAATTTTGCTGTTGCACAATGGCAAATATCTAAATTTGTGAAGGTTGCCTGCAATGCTTGTATGTAATAAGGAGCAGCTTTATAAAATCGTTGTATTACGAGTTGCTTCATAGCAAATAATGAATACATTTGAATAGTGTAAACATTTTTTTGTCAAAACATGGTATATTGTTGAATATTGGTATTAAAAGAAAATTTCTCAAACAGAAAATCTCTTTTTAACATTTAAGGTTTAAAATTTGATATAGTATATACTGTATCTCTAATATTTTTATAACCTGGGTCTAATTCACTAACGATTCTAAGCATCAGAAGTCAGGATTATATGAGATTAACAGAGGATCATTTATAAGAACATAAACTGTCGATATATTATAACGGTTTGCGTTTGCCTGAAATATACTTTTTTTCTTTCCAAAAAACAAATTGTTATATTTTGGCGTGTAAAGTTCTTGTAGATTACGTAAATAGTGCGCGGGTGTACTAATGGAGAAAATACGGTATTTCTCAATGGATTTATAAAAATTTTAAACTAAAGGTCAAATGAACTGAAATAGTTTATTGTTAAATGTGAATCTAGACATCACAATCAGTAATTAATCGTCTTGAAATTCTGAGTTTGTAACTTTTAACTCATAGAAATACTGGTTCACATTTTTGTTACCGATATTTACAATAATATAATTTACTAAACTTGACTTTTAACGTACTTTTGTCAGCATTGCTGACTCAGCAATACAGTAAAAGATCATTTTCCCTATTCGACTTGACTTTTTTTGTTGTTTACAAATCACTTGAGACATGCAAAAAAAACTGAAGAAAGTTGAAGGAATTGTCGGTCGACTTTAAGTTCGGTGAAAGGTGTCAAATATATTGATCTGTGTACTCAGTTGGTGGTCTTAGATATTGTGAAGGAAATGGGCAAGAATCTGAGAAAACACATTTATACACGTTTTCACTTCTTCCACAATTCGCTACTTTTGTCTCGAGAGAATTCCCACAATCCACTTGACTTTAACAATTCTCTAACTTTTCTTCCTGCTTTGTCAATTTATTTATTTTTTCTTTCGTCTTATCATTTTTTAAAATCAATTTGCTTTGTTTAATAGCGCTTTATCTCTTTACTTTAAAATAACAAGGGAAATAAATAACTAAATATTTTTTCATTATCTTTTCATCATCTTTGTATTAAATGAAAAGCTCCTTCGGTATGGCGCTGGGGTTTCTTAAGCGAGTTCAATAAAGAGTCTAGGAATTCGTTTTCAGATATAAGAGATTAGCACGCAATTCACTCGATATGCCACCAGATGGCGGTGTTATGGTGGAGAGCTTGCCTATTTTTATTAGATTCCTCAATTACATAAAGGCAAATTCCTTTGAAATTTTTGTTCTTTTATAAGTGATCTATTGTGATTGAGATTAGAAATTGATATTCTGTAATGAAAGGATTTTGGAAAAAGATATTTTTTTTTGTTATGCAGGAAACTTCAGCATAATGAAATTGATTGTTGTTTTGAGGGTTTAGATAAAATGACGTTTTCTGTTTAGAAAGTTTTTGATTTTAATTTGCGGGATGATGATTGACGTGTGGTATAGATTGGAAGAAATTTTGCCAATTTCTTGAGATTTTTTTGATTCATCGATGAAATTTTTGAATTTTTTTTAAAGGTTGAGTGAACTGAATTGGTTTATTATTAAATGTAAATCTATACAACACAATAGTAATTAATCATCGCCAAATAATTTTTTGCCATGTTAAATTTTGGAGAAAAAAATTACAAATAGTGAATGTCAAAAGAAAAATGGATTCTGGGAATTCTGAGTTTGTGACGCACGGAAACTGCTCGTGAGAATTTCAGAACTAAATCCTGGATCAGTCGCTGAAAAACAACGAAAGCAACGTGTCTGAAAATCATTTGGCGACGATTAATTATTGTTTGTGATTATTGTGAGTAAATTCATATTTAATAACAAACCAGTTCAGTTCACTTGACCTTTAAATATCTTGCAACACTGGTGTAGTACACAAACACACCCATCCACAAACGATAAAATAAAAACCAGACATTACAGGTATTACATAACATGCTATTAATGTACGAACATCCGCTTTACTGAAATATCTAAAACTACAGTAGGTTCGTACCGGTCATGATAAAGTTTTTAACAACAGAAACAAAAGAAATTAACAATTCAGTACCTTATATTGAACAAATTTTTTACATATTTCTTTTTTGTTGTAAGTAGATTGTATTTCAATTCTGCAAAATCCTGCATTTTTTAAGCATGTGCTTTCCTGCATTGCATTTTTTATTCCATTTTCTCATTTTTCTTTCTTCTACTCTTTTCGACTTTCATCTAGGATTTACTAAGCTTGGATTTGATGCCTTCTTTTAAGATCACGTGGAATTGAGGTTACAACTGTTTTCCCACTTTTTTTCTTATTTTTTTAAAAGTCAGGTTTCTCCAATGTCAATTAAAAGTTGTTCAATCAGGTAAAAAAAAAAAAAAAACACAAAAACAGCAGGCAATCAAAATTGTTTTGTTTCTTGATAAAAGAGTAAACAAACTTAAAAGAAGAGCCTCTCGACTTAAGGGTAATGATTTCACCCAAAATTGTCATACTGAATTATATTATTCCCTAAAATTATTTTTTCAACGATCAATACAATGAGAGATAATTGAATTCAAAGTTTGTTTTGTATCAATTTCTGGCGATTTCATTAGCCTTAAGTTGGGCGGCTTTTCTTGTTAATAAAAAATTGTAAACTTTTATTCTTGTAAACACTATCATTACTCCTGGTGAGTGGTGAGTTTTTAAAGAAAGAAAAAAAAAGGGATTTCACAACGTGCTGTGACAAGTAATCTGGACTTGGATACACAACTGGCTTGACTTTGCCAATTCCCAAAAGACCCAAAGGCTTTTGGAACCTGGCCACAATGGTCATAGCACTTGACAGCTTGTCCAAGTTCTGGTTAGCATGAAAGAAGGACTTCTTAAGATAAATGTTGTGGTTTTTGGTCAAGTTAATGGACAGCTACAGTGAAGTAAAAAGCAAACAGATATTTCTACAACTTCTTATAATTGACCTATCACTCAACTAGAAGTAATTTGGGATTTTGAAGTTTTAATTCTCAGGAAAAGTTTGCTTTTAGCTGGGATTGACGCGCATTTTTCTTGGGCAAGAGGTTGAAGGAGCTGTAGCCACTCAATCATTGACGCTTGTTGAATTTGATTTAAGGGTTAATTTATATCGGAATATAAGCTTCATCATCAGATCAAGTGTTGCGTGAAAATTTGATTTTGAACTTGATAGTTTTTTTTTTTTTTAGGAGTTTCTCAGAAATCATTGATATTGGCTCACAAGTCAGTAATAGTTAAGCTGTGAAAAGATAGTTAGTTACAAGCAGAGTGATATTAATTTTATAAATTAAGTGATTTAAGTATTTAAAATAGAATAATTAAAACTTAAAAGCTGATGAATTAATGATAAAGTGAACTGAACTAGTATAGTAAACTAATTTTTTTGGTATGTTATGTTTTGTGTAAAAAGTATTGTGAAGAGCCATTTGCAGTTGTGTACACTGCAGAAAATTGGTGCAATTTAGTTTGATTGTTTGGCAAACCAACCAAATTGAAGTTGTCTAGGTATAATTGTATTTTGGTTTGTAGCTCAACTCTGTTTGGTTCATCAAATCTGAAACTTTGAGGATGATCATATTGCAGTTGGCAAAACACGTATAAAGAAATATAAGCATTTTGCTACAGGATTTTGCTACACAAACATGTTTGCAACTAGTTAATGGTTGAAAATAATTAAATTGACTATGCACAAATGTAACTGATGCTATCAAATCTAGCTGCCCCTTGTAGCATGAATTTTCTGCAATGCTTCAATTCAAAATCAACTGATGCATCGCATGCTACAAGGGACAGCTTTATTGTTATTAGCACTGATCCAAGATGTATTTTAAAATTCTATGTTAGAAAGTTAGAAACCCAGACGACAAACTTTTAAACGACTTTTCGTCATCATTTTACAACATTTAACAAACCAAAAAATTATTTTATTTTCAACACTAAACCTCTTCAGTTCACATGACCTTTAAGTGGCAGACAAATTCTTCTGACCTTTTTTGAAGTAACTGCAACACAAGTAACACTCAAGGTCAGGAACTGTAATACCTTATAAGAAGACTTGCAAGGTCTTGTTTCTTAGAACTTTAAACTTTTTGATCTTTGCAAACAAATTCTCCAAGCTGATTATTATTTTTTCTTCAGTTTACTTTCCCAGAAGACCACTTCAGGAAAACTTGAAATAAAATAAATAAACTTTTGCAATTTCATTTTCTTTCAATATTGTGTGTATTTTTTCTTTACCTACGGTAACTTTGTTTATTGGTCTACGTCAATCACTGGCTTCTGGGATCACAAAGAGATAAACAGACACATTTTTTTCTTTTTCTTAAAAAATAAATCAAACAGAGCTTTCTTAAGCATGAATAAGTGAATGAATAACAACGTTGTCAGTTTCGTGTCTGGTATTGTCATTTTGGAAGAAAAACACTGACACATTTGATACAGACGTGAAATGTTGGGTGGAAGCAAATGTGAAATGTCCACAGAGTACTTCAACTTTCCTAATGCCAACATCAGATAAAACGAGACAGGTGCCTCCGAAAGAAATGGCGAAGGGGAATTGAAGTAAATGAAGGTGACACCTTTAAAAGAGAATGTTTTCTGACAGGCCAAGGTAAATGGAAGGGAAAAAAATGTTGGGAAATTCCCTGCCGAGATGTTGTCAATTGTTTTTCAATTTTGGGAGATAAAAAGAATTGTACAAGAAAAAAAGTTTAACAGTTAGTTTTTGAGAGATAAGAAAAATAGGTTTTACATGAAATGATTTGGGTGGTTTTTAGGAGTGATTAGGAAAGAATACTTAAAGCTATGATTTTTAACCCTATTATTTTAATTTTTTTACTAATGTGTAGAACTTAAAAATTGTTCGATTTCTGAGATTATTGCTTCATTTGATAAGGAAGTAGTGGAGATAGCTATTTAAACGTACAAAACGTTTTCTAAAAAATTTTTAAATAATTTAAATAAATTGATCGACGAATACAACGTTGCAAAGGACGTTACGATTTACGATGCAATAATTATAATTTTTAGTTTAAATATTTCAATAAAAAAAGACAAAAATTAAACTAAATCGTACTTGAAATAGCATAAATTTATTATATACTTTTTATAACATTTCTAGAAAGATAGCATTTTTTAAATTTTTTTTAACATTTGTTATTTAATTTACCGTATATTTTTATATTATTTATCTTCTCCTAGTGTTGAAATAGTGAACTTTTTATTAGCTAATGACGAAGCACAAACATTACGTCATTTTGTATTAATGTTTCTATTGGCTCAAAATTGGTGTTAATTGTTGACACCAGATGGCGTTTGTTGTATTAATGACTCATTACCACTATACAAGTTTTAACGTGTTGCTGTAGTGTGTTCTTTCGTAGTCAAAAGTTGTTACTGTGAATTAACATTCAGCTAAAAAAAACTGCGAAAAATGTCTGACACCGTGGTTGATAAGGCTCTTCTTTTGATCGTGTATAATTTCCTAAAAGATAAGTACAACGACGTAGCCGAAGCTTTGAAAAAGACGACGAATCTCGACGTCTCTTTCGTAGATTTGCCGGGACTTGGGGAATTGTTTCTTCATTACCAAAACACGAGTGGGAAATTGAAACTTTCACTTTCCGTAAATGAAGACCGTCAGGAGGAAAAATCGACGAACGCGTCAAGTTCCGATAGTTCGGAGACTGAAAACGATAGCAAACCACCTAACACACAAAAACCAAACACACAGGTGAGATATCATTAATTTTATTACCGTATCAGTAAAAATTTACAATTTTAGTAACGAATTTTTTTTTTCTTAATAAAGAAGCCGCAGGAAAACGACGATTCTGACGAATTAGAAATGGAGACTCCGATGTGTTGGAGTCAGAAGATAAAATCTCCCGGGTTGGAAAAAGTTTCGCCGAAAAAGGAATCGAGTTCTGAATCCGAAGACGAAGACGAGAAAGAAATGGTGAATTTGAGTCAGAAGGTGAACTTTTTCGATACGAAAATCGAATCGCCGAAAAAGGAATCTACTTCCGAATCTGAAGACGAGAAAGAAATGATGATGAATTTTAGTCAGAAGGTGAAATCTCCCGACACGAAAAAAGAATCGCCGAAAAAGGAATCTTCCTCCGAATCGGAAGACGGCGATGAATTGAACAATTTTAGTCCGAAGTTAACGTTACGTGATGAGAAAGAAAAATCGCTGAGTGAGAAATCGGAGGACGAAAAACCAACTTCAACTTCAGCCTCAAAAAAACTTTCGAAGAAGAAGAAGGAAAAGTCGAATTCGTACGGTTCGAGCGAATTCGAGGATAACAAACCAAAATCGAAAAAGCGGAAGGCAAAGAAAATTTATACGAAAGAAATGTCGAGTTGCGACAGCGATAGTAACAGCTGTAGCGAGGACGAACCACCCGTAAAGAAAATTAAGAAAGGTTCGTCTTCTGGTAGCTCTGAAGACGAGAGACAGAAGAAAGAAGTGAAGACATTCGTGATTTCGAAACCGAAATCGTCAACCAAAAAGGCGAAGGTTGAGGAAAGTCGTGCAAATTTAGACATGTCGACCGATTCCGATTTCGTCGAAATGAAACCGAAGAAATTGAAAAAATCGGTTGGTAAAGATGGCGACGACAAGAAAAAGAAGAAGAAGAAGGAGAAGACTGAAAAGGAGGAGAAAAAGAAGAAAACGAAAAAGGACGAAAAGAAGAAGAATAAGACGACGGAAAAAGAGGAGGAGAAGAAGAGGAAGAAGAAGACGAAAAAGGAGAAGCCACAAAAGAAGGATAAATGAAGTTTAAAAGTTGACATTTAAATTTTTTTTAAATTTGTTAATTAGAAATATTACAAATATCGTGTAATTAAAAAAGTTGTGAAAATTTGAATTGAAAATTTCAATAAATTCGTGATTTTTCACGAAAAAGTTTTACTTTATTTATGATGTTTTTTTTTTTCGATTTTAGGTAATTTCTGCATTTTACATTCTCTTTTCGGTTTATTTATACTAAAACATAAAATAAAAAACTGCTATCACTTTATAAACTGTGCGATTTAGTTACAAAAAGTTGGGATTTTGAAATTGTTGCATTTAACTTATAATATAATTTAAAAAGGAAAAATGTTTTACCGTTATAACATTACGAATCATGTTCATCTGTTCCCGCTCGGTTGAAACAATTTCGCTTTTTGTTTCCTCCATGCATTTATTTACCTACTATTTATTTACCTTTATTACACGAGACGCTCTTTCCTGATTGTGAAATCGCGCTAACATAGCCTCAAAGGAGCGCAATGCGCATTTTCCCCATTACCGTAACCTGCTTTAATACATGCAAAAAGCGTGCATTACCTAACGGGACTGACTTCTTTATTCTCGTGCAGAAAGGTTATGTGTGGTGCTTTTTGCATTTACCACCTGAGAGAGCAGAAAAAATTTACATTATCCGCGGGTGTGTTTTGCTATTGTATGCACAACACAATACCAAAACACACTTATTTAATTTTAATGCGCTATAAACATTCGTTGAAAATGAGAAATGGGAAAATGACTTGTCATAAATCACGTTGCAGCTTGCGGGATCAATTCGTGACGTCACATGACTTATGGTTAAGATTGTGAGGTTGAAAATAGATTGAACCAACGGATTAGACTTACAAATCCTTTTCTTTTCTTTTTTCTTGTTTAATTTTTTTTTTTTTTTTTTTTTTTTACGTGAAATTGAAGCGGCATTACTCGGTGCACGGTGCAGCGCCATCTGTTTGCTAATAGGGCTTTTCCTCGGGGTAAATCGGGGCGCACGAATCCTACCTAACTGACATGCGATGGCTTGTCAAGGAAAATTCCAATCTGCATGCGTCCCAAATTGATTTCCAACCCCCAACTCGTGCTTAAAGTAAGCAACGGGTTACGTGGAAAATGCGCTGAATTGAGTAATCGATTTTAAAGGTGGTATATACTACAAACAACGTACTTTTTAAATATTTAACTTAAGTATTTTTACTGTTTTACATTTTCTCCAATAATTTTTTTTTTTTTTTAAGTTTTTTTCCAAAATTCAGAATTAATCCCAATTATTTCTGTTAAATTAAACAGTTTCTCTGGCTTAAAATTTACAAATATGACGAGAAAAATGTTACTAAAAACAACTTGGAACTGAAAAGATTTGATAGCTATAATATTCTACGTTTGCAAAATCTTTATGACAAATTTTGTCATTGGCAAAAATTATAAAGAGAAAAGATGTAACTTGTTATATTTATGTATTTAAAACAATTTTAGGAAACACTATTAGCTCTCGACTTGTGGGTTCACACTTGTGCTTCACTTATGAAGAAATTAAGATGCACTGTTTGATACTAACTTGTATGTCAAGTTTTCTTAATTTAAATTATTTTGAATTAAACATTAACGTTGACTTAATTATAATTTCTTAATTCAGCCAATAGCAAGCAGTTGTACTAGATCAAAGATTGATTGGTTAGAATTAAGAATACGTTATCTTGAGTGCAAAGTTGCACTGCGAACGTTAAGTCAATTACAAGTGTGAACCTAGCTTTAGAGTGTATTAGCATTATTACAAATTTATACGTAAGGGTTTTGTACCATACTAAACATTTGTTACTCACTGTAAAACACCAATCACTGTAGAAACATCTACAATTAGAAATATTTTCTCCTCCCCCCCCCCCCGATTTTTCAAGACACATTTTTGAAATTTTGCTGAAGATCGACCCTTATGTTAGTCAGGCATCTTCACATTTTTTTGGTGACAATTCATCGAGTATTTACCGAGAAAAAGTGTAATAAAAACAGTTTCCACTGATTTCTATATTAGACCGTGGCGTCATCTAGCGGTCTACAATAGCGTAAATGCAAGGGTATACAGCCCCCTTAATATCTTGGGGAAATTAAACCTTTGACTAATAACATTATTAGTTCAAGATTAAACGTACAAAGTTTATAAAGTTTGAAGTACGGTACTCTTGAAATTTCTATGTGGCTGAATAATTATTTCATCAAGATGCTGGAACTTTGATTGTCAAATAAAAGAGACAATCTCTAGTTTCCAAAACCACATCAAACAAACCCGAAAGTACCACTGTCGCTCGAGCATAAATCATGAGCAAGATATTTGAACTGAGAAAACCGCTCTGAAAACCACAAAAGAAACACAAAGTGCAGTTTTTGCATTATTAACGCTACGAACAATTTCAAATGTCACTTCCGGTGGGGAAATTTTAAAGAAACTTGAATTTTTAAACAAAACTGACATACAGTCTGTTCGCTGGGAGAAGGAAGTAAACGGGAAGGGCTTAACACTAGTTAAGCACCCATTTACTTCCTTCTCCCAGCGAACAGACTTTAAATATTCAAAAAACTTATGGAAACTTAGAAACTTTATTTATCCTGACGTCATAATGTCATAGTCCAGAAACAAAAAAAAAATTAAAAAATGAAAGGAAGTTTTGATTATTCAATGTAGAGCTGTGTAGTATAGCAATACAATGTTTATAAAAACATCTTCAGTTATTATCGCATTTGTAATATTAAAGGTCAAGTGAACTGAACTGGTTTATTATTGTTTTAAATATGAGTCTACTCATCACAAACAATAATTAATCGTTGCCAAACAATTTTCAGATACTTTAAAATTTGTAAAAACCGATCGCGAAAAGTGAATGTCAAAAGGAAAATGGATTATGGGAGTTGCTCTCGGAGTTGCCACGATTTACGACGTCACGAAGTCTGCTGCCCCTGTAGCAGGAATTGTCGGCAATGCTTTCATTAACTTTCAGCGATTGATTCAGGATTTAGTTATGAAATTCTCTCGAGCAGGGTTTTCGTGCGTCACAAACTCAGAATTCTCAGACTCCATTTTACTTTTGACATTCATCGTATGCGATCGTTTTTTTTTTTGTTTTTTTTTTTACAAAATTTAACGCGTCAAAAAACCATTTGGCGACGATTAATTATTTCATCCAAAATGGCGCCGCCCAACAGCAAGATTTTCGGCACCATATTTTTACAAAAATAACACGGTATTGTTCTTTTGCATGTGAACAACCATGTGTGTTTGTTAACACGTTATCATTACGAGATCGCACAACACAATGTTGTGCGATCTGTTCGTGCGTTAATGCATGCAAACAACGCACACGTAGCTTTAGAGGAATAAAAATGTTGACACAAGTGAATTATTAATATTATAAAAATGTGAAAAATTTCCACTCCTTAAAGTCAATTTTAACACTTTATTCGCCCCATTTTGACCCTAAGAATCGATTCAACTTTCTTAGACATAAGCCGCGTTTCACCTTTAAACCTGCCGACGTCAGCGGGTTAGTCATGAGGTGAAAACTGTCAGCTTTTGTGCTTGATTAATGTTACAGTGCGGCTTTCTTGTTTACGTCTAACCACCCCACTTGGCCTCAAGATGGCACGTGACCAAAAGAGGAAGAATTGAAGACGAAGACGAAAATAAAAGGAAAATAAAAATAAAAATCGATGCGTTCCAATGGAAATAGTCAAAGAATTGATGGGTTCTCTAACCCCTTTTACCCGAATGAGTTCCTGGTTAAAAACAGCCAACTTATCACCCTTTTCCATTTGCCAAACAATTTCTTGGCCCACTACTTTTAGATGGGTTTTGTCAGCGACATCTGTTTGGTTTAGGATCGCTTTATCTTTAGTGTATTGAACGCAGGGTTTTGAACTGACATTTTTTCTGTTCCAGTTTTCGTTTCGGTTCGGATAAATGAAAAAAGTTTTGTTCGGTTTCAGATTTCGCTTTGGAGTGTTTGAAAAATCGGTTCGAACCGATTATTTTTTCACTCCGGCTACTAATTTGTTCAAAAAAGTAAAAATTACATATTAAAAAAGTTATCTAATCATTTTAAATTTATTTTTTTAAACAAAACATGTCAAAATTGTAATTTATTTTTGTATTTATTTATTAATTTCTTACAGCTGACTAAAATTGTATATTAATGTACTTAATAAAAATATTTAAAAAAAAATTTGAAACAGAAAATGAGAAATGAAAAGTTAGAGACATAAGTAACAATATTTGACTCTATTGGTATTGATTTCCTTTGTTCTTGTTGATTAGGAACGGTAGATAAAAGACAATGCAATTTCCTGTTCAAGCAGAAATTATATTGATCTTAAGATTCTTTTCCTGTTGCTAGACATTAATTGGGCGATATTACTGTTAGTTATTTGCTTTCTTGAAATAAACTTAATTGTATTGGTCTGCCCACATGTAATTATTGGTTGAGAGATAGCAAGTTTTCGGCTTTTATGGAGTATTGTTAATTAATATGAAAAGTGGCCAAGTTTGTTGAGATGCTTCAGGGAAGTGCCAATGGCATTGTGGTTTGTGGGCATTTTATTTTAATTTAGGTAATAAATGATTATTATTTTACAATGAGGTAGTTAAAAGATGTCAACAGAATGAGTATTGTTTTATGTTTTGATTTGATTTTCTATGCAACAATTGTTTAAAAGTGGAATTTATTAAAGGGTTAATTTAGGCCTAAAAGGTGATGTATTGGTAGTTAATTTGTATTGTAATAATAGTTTAAACAGTAATCAATAGATTAAAATGCTTGACTTTTTGAAATCATTTTTTGCTTTAATTATTGTTTGATTTTTTTATTTTTAAATATTTTTTATAATAAGATTTTTTAAAAATTTTATCACTTTAACCAAACTTGAATAAGTTTTTGATAAATTTTTTTGACAAAAAAAAACTTTAAAAAAGTTCAACTTTTTGTATGAAAATCCAAAACCTCATTTCCCCAAACCCAACAACATCAAAGAAAATTTTTTAAAAAAACTTTACTTTAAAAAACCAACTGAATCCAAGAGTTATAACAGTATTCTACATAAGCCTAGCAAAGCCATCAAAGTTTATTTAGAGAAACTTTGGCTGCTGCAATTAAATAGTGGTTTACTGCAGCACTTGTGGGTGAGAAAAAAGGACTTTAATTGAAGTTGCAGTCAGGGAAGTCTAATGAGTTTAGTCAACATCCTTTTCAAATGCTATTTAGAGTTTCATTAAATTTCAAGCAAACTACTACAAGTTACACACTCCAAAATGAACATCAACCATAAATTTCTTCTTACATTAATTGTTTGTTCTTTTCTTTCTTTTTTTTTTCTCATTTCCTGCCACTGCAGTCTTTCTCTTAGTAACAAGATTGGTGCACTTGAGTGGACAATCTGAAAAGGAAGTCCATTCTTTGAGACGCGTCAAGTCCGAGCTCAACCGCCTTGTTGACTGTTTACGTCTTTGGTGGCTGTCGACGTGTGGAATCAACTTCAAAGGTTTCACTGCGGTTCGAATTTATTATTTTTGTCGGTGAAAACAGTTTAGCTGGGATTCTTTTATCTTTTGTATTTTTGTATTTTTTTCAATGTTGTTTTATGGTTGGCAAAAGGTCTTGTCCACTGTTGTTGACTGATATTGCAATTTTTTTTTGGGTGGTGGAAAAGACATGTTCATATGTGGTTGCCAAATTGAAGGACAGATGTAGAGGGGTCATTGACCACTAAATTGGATGTTTTGTTAGGATCTGCAGGGATTATATTGCATTTTGGATTGTTTGATTGAAAAAGTTGAAAGTAACGTGGAGATTTTTTTGAGTTGGTGAAATAGGAATCTTGAATTGTTTTTACATCTCTAAAAGGATAAAGCTTTAGCAAAATATTATTTGATAATTTTATATTTTATTTAAAGATTTATAATGTATTCAATTATTAAATTTTAATTTTTTTAAATTTATTTTGGTAAATTCAAAATTTTGAACAAGTGGATATATGAAAAATAAAACTGTAGTTTGTCCAATTACAGATCAATATTCCTATCAGACGCTCCGTAGTATGAGAATTGAATGAGTTTTTCATAATTTAAATCAAAAAAAAGTTTTAAAGAGATAGTGATCATCAGATTTGGTGAATCTGATGATGGCACTTGACTTATCTCATAATGTTTGACATAAAAGCGATTAAAAATTTATTTTTATGTTGAAAATTGCATACAGTTCGTTGAATTGAAGCAATAACTTTATTAAAACTCAAAATCTTTTTTCATTTTTTTTTATAAAAGAGACTTGAAAATCACGCTAATCGTTTCACAATCACGAACTGATCCGAGACTTTGGGCTACTTGGGATTTATCCGGTATTTGCTCTACTTTAGATTATACTATCGTAACAACTAAAATTAAAAATAGAAACTTAATGAGAAAAACTTTGCAAATTTTTTGCTTAAGTCACAATAAAGTCGCAGCAAAGCATACAAAAAAGGATTGTCATGAAAAGGAAGATTATACAACTAATTAAGCCGTTTCGTAGAAGATTTTCATTCTACGAATTAACTTAGAAGTCTTTTGTTTGTGTTAATCACATGCACTGAGCAGAGTTCACTTATACGGTATATTTTTAATTAAATTAATGTTTATTTAAAGAAATCCATCAAAATATAAGTCATTTTTCATTGAAAATGCTCTTGATTGATAGGCAATAAGTTTCGCTCAGTTTGCTTTCAAGTTTTAATCATAGCATAATGAGATAATCAAATTATTTTCACGTAATGAAATACTCTTATGGCAAATTACTCGAGTGTTTGCCACTGTAAACAAAGATAAGAGCATGATTAACGACGTTGGTGATATTAGTTACAGTTGATTGACAGTTGACACCAACTTTTAATTTAAATTCGAGATTACTCAAGGTGTTGTCGTGTTTCACTCGAGTTTCAACAGATTTTTTTGTAAATAAAGAAACATTTTAAAAATAGTGCAATAAATAAAAATTGTCAAATAACACACAAGTGAAAGTAAGGTAAATATAATTTATTATTTTTCTTTTTGCATTTTTTTTATATCTATATGAATCATGTTCTGACAAATTTTGGCATGGAAAAAGTATCAATAATTAAGTTACAGCTCTTGCAATTTTGTGCCCCTTAAATTCCTATGAGGGGTTTTGGTTAAGCTGCCTGCTATAACATACCTATATGGGGTGTAGCTAGAGCATGGCAAGTGGGGCGAGCGCCCATAAACATAAAAATAATTAGTAATAACGTATAATATAATGCAATATTGAAATAAAGATCAGTAGGCACATTCGTTTTCTAAAACGATTGTTTATAGTCCGATTTAGACGGAAAAAGTCGCCTTTCGGCCAATAGATGAGATTTATACTCGTTTTTTAGTAAAAATTTAATTTAATTTTTTTTTTTATTATTTCTAAAATTTAAGTACAGATATTTTAAAAAATTTAAAAAGCAAAATTTTTACTTGCCCAGGGGCCAAGCTACGGCTTTGTGACGTACTGTCATAATCTGGTATAGTAAGAATGGAGCGGAATAACTTCGAACAAGTTCAAATGGGAATAACTTTGAATATGATTTACTTGGAACAAAAATTAGTTCAAATGCAAAGAACTTCATGGTAAGAGAGTAGAAACTAGATCCAAGAATAAATTCTTCTCTTTCACCCTTGCGTCACAACCTCTGTTGCAAGCAACCTCGTTGGCGGCACATCAAATGTCGGTGCTGTGCTTTGTACCGTGTGTATGCTACACTGACCTCACTAAAGACTCGATCTAGTGCTTCACTTTTCAAATGGAAAGAATACAAAAGAAATTTCATTTTACAGAAACATGAATAAAAGCTTGTATCTAGTGCATTACCTAGATCAGGAATAGAGCATTTCTAAAATGTTATATTCGATACTGATAAGTGAGTAACAGTTATTCTGTACTTCAAAGGGGTTTTTTTAGAATACTTTTATGAGCTTTGTTATTGATGTATTTTGGAAATTAACATTTTAAAATGAAATTTATTCTAGAAAATATTTGAATGTTTCAATAAAAATGTCTCGAACACAGATACTGGATTCAACTTAGATTCAACTCAATTGGCCATTTTTTAATTTAATCATATTTGAATTCATATTTGAAGTTATTCTGTTTCGAACTTAATCTGTTCAAAGCTACAATATTTTGGCTACACTTAGAAAGAGTATCATCTAATTAAAGAAGGTTATATTGAGCTTAATTAATCCAAAATTGTGATAGTCCTTTTTGGACTCTGTATTTTGTTTATACTAAGGCCGACACTAGAGGGCGTCTAATGTTTTTTTTTAATACTTTTAATGGCAGCTCCCAAGTTATAACTATTAGTTCTAAATAAATGAACTTTTTATGAAGAAAACACTTTAAACTGCTTTCCTCCATCACCTTCAGTTGAACATTTGGTAGCAGAGGATGGATTTTATTCATAAACGTTTTGATTGAACAGGTTATCGTGGTAGTGTATTGGTCTAATTATATTCCCTCATTGGAAAAACTGGGGAAATTAACGAAAACCCTCACCAGTGCTTCAACTTCGAGGTAGGGTTATTATTCGTTTTAACTTTTTATTGAAAGGTTAAAAATTCAAAATATGAAAATACACCGCCTTGTGTTAACCAGCAAAACCCCTTTTTCATACTTTCACAAATATTAAATACTCAAATGTCCAAGAAAGGAATGTGTCTGTAAAACCACTACTTTCTGGGATTTGCCATCTAAACTTAAACTGACACTTGAAAAACAACTTTTTAAAAAAAATAAAAAAAAATGTTGTAAGTTTGGACTTTTATCGTGTCGCAGCAAGAGGTCGGACATGTGTCATTTTTGTTTTTTCAACTTTTTTTTTTAGTTACAAAAAAAGACAAGTTGAAACTGACAATAACATCCTTCATCCCATCCTTCCTTCCTTCTACTTAAAAAGAAAAAAAAATTCTCAATATTTGTATCATTTCCCAAGTAAATAAATGACTGAGCATTTCATTCACCATAGAATTAATAATGATTTTTGCACTTAAAACTCACTTAAAAATAAATAGTTTTTCTAGCTAGAAGGAAGTTACGTTTCGATAATAGAAAAAATGGGGAAAAGACAAATAAAGAATTGAAAGCCAAGTCAACCTTTAGAAATGTCTCCAGAAAAATATTTTCAAGGAGATGAATTTTGTATGAACGCGAATGGCGTTGAAAAAAGAACGACTCTCCAAGTGAATATTTTTTTTCAAATATTTACATTACCCCCTGGTCAAGTGATTTTATCTATTTTGAAGCCGTTACATCAACAATTTACAATTCGCAGTTATACAATGTAATTTTAACATTTTATGAATGTAAATGTCGAATTATTTGATGAGATCGTGAATTGTAGCATTTAGGTAATGGCGAAGTATTTTATGCTTGGTTTATGTTGATTTATGGCTGTGTGTCGCCGAGTTGTTGTAATTGGCACTGGTCTCGTGGCTCGCTGCCAAAGAAACTGACAAGAACTTGACTTAGTGTGACGGCAAAGGGTTGGGAGTTAATGTCTCTGGTCGGAAATGGCAAATCTGAACTGGTTTATGGTCAAGCGCGGATTAAGTCGTTGAGTTGACGGTTAAGTACCGAATTTTTGGTGTTTAGTGTAAAAAGTGTAAACCGAAGACTAAGGGGGAGTAATTAAATATTTGTGTTGTGAAGAATTAATTTAAAATGTTACTTCCGATTTTGTCATTTTGGTGAAATTTTAAGGGCAATTTCAAGGACTCGAGATTAATACAACCGGAAGTGGCTTATTATTATATGCAAATATTTAGAAATAGAAATTAAAGTTGCACTTTTGGTTGTAATATAAACGTGAAATTTAATTTTTCTAGATTTTAGATTTCAAGGTTTTAGTTCTCAAAAACTTAACTCAAACACTTAACTGGAAATAACGTTAGTAAAATTAGAGCTTCCGGTTTGGCGATAGATTTAGAATTTTATGTAAAAACTTTCAATTCAACCGAAAATGCCATTTTAACTCATTTTTCTATATCATTTCAAATTACAACTAAATGGCACTTTCGGTTCAGATTTCAGATACAAATGTAAAACTTTCACAAACAGCCATTATTTACACAATCGATAGTCTTAATATTTCAAGGTTCCGGTATTTTCACCTGAGGCTTATGCAATTTTGTTGGCTTTGAAATAGGCTTTGGATGCTTAACTGAAGGCTGTTTGTGTATGTAATGATTGTGTTTTGCTGTCTGTTCGTTCCTTTAATCATGTGATTAAGGGTGGGTTGCACCAACATTTTCTAAATCTAAAGTTAATTAATCTCTGGTTATGCTAACCAGAGATTTTTAA
>JAQFZP010000660.1:0-29435 GCA_034695745.1 Geophilus truncorum | reverse complement strand
ACAACCACAGCGCTATGCATCGTGGGTAAAATCAAAAATGGCAGCATCGCGGGATGACGCAAGATAACGTGGCCTGGTAAGTCATCTTGTATCTCACGAATTCTATTTTTACTAAAAATGAAGTAAATTCCACGCTTTATTTTGTTAAAATTACAACAATAGACAGTTGATAACGTGAAATAATAGACTCAAACGTGTAAAACACAGCTAAGCTTGTAACTCATCAAGCACATGGCCAATATGGCTATGTTTATTGCTGCAAACTCAGTGTCCACGTTTCTAAAACTCTAAAATATGATGCAATCATGATGCAAGAAAAATGATAAATCTCTTAAATATTATCCGTTACTTAATTTTTCTACATTCAAATTAAAAATTTAATTTCGTTATCAATAAATATCTTTAACATTTAATTTGCTTTTAACAACTAATCGTCTAAAGTAATCATAAATAGTTTTGTTTTCATGTTGTGTGTTGATGGAAAATCTATCGTACAGTTCATTTAACCATAGGCATGCCTACGTTCCAATGGATTGTATGGCATTACAGGGCTTGGGGCCTCGAGCGTCGCCTGAAGAGCAGGCGAGAGTAAGTATTTTTTATAAAAAATAAATTCTTTATTTTTTTCATCATATTAAATTATAGATTGAGGATTGATTAAATATTGACATTGCAGGCCCTACAATACTTTGAAAGTCTGAAAGCGGCTGAAAATGGTTGGCAGCTATGCATTTCGGCCTTGTCGTCAGGGTGTTACAGGTCAGTCGTCACAGTGTCCAAAATTAACTAACTTTAATTTTTTTATTTAAATTTTTTTTTTTTTTTTTTTGTAAATGATTAGCAATGAAGAGCAAGTGAAATTTTTCTGCTTCCAAGTTATAGAACAGTTCGTTAAAACTAGGTAATAATTTTACTGTCATAAAACTAGAATTATATTTTATTTGTTTTTTAATAATTTAATTTTTTTTTGAAAGGTATGAAAGAGCTGATGTTGCGCAACAACATTATCTTCGTGCGTTTTTACTTCGTTGGATCGAGGTAATTTACTTTTTAAACTATTTTTATACCCCTCATAATAATAAATGTTAAATTAAAAATTTTTCTTATTTTAGTGCAATGCTGATAAGACTGAAAAACCATACGTAAAGAACAAAATAGCACAAATTCTAGCCATGATGTTTCTCATGGATTACCCTCACAATTGGCACACATACTTTTCGGATATTTTACAAACCCTGAAATTCGGTCCAAGAGCTGTTGATGTATATTTACGGATTTTAATGGCAATCGACAGCGAAGTTGTCGATCGAGAAATTGTTCATTCGGCGAAGGAGATCGAACGAAATACCATGCTCAAAGATCGAATGAGGGAGTTATGCTTGCCTTCTTTGGTTAATTCTTGGTATACGATAATTGTAAGTGGCTTTAATCACTGTTTGAACAGAGTTATAAAAATAATTTATTATTTTTAGATTACTTATGAAACTACAAATCCTGACTTAGCATGCGAATGTTTAGGCGTTATAGGCGCGTATGTTTCTTGGATAGACATAAATCTGATAGCCAACGATCAGTTTGTGAACGTATTGCTTCGTTTTCTGTCGAATCGGTATCTGAGAGAAGCTGCATGTGATTGCGTTCACGAAATTGTGTCGAAAGGAATGGATCCCGTTGCTAAGACGAAACTGGTTAATTCGTTTATGTCGGTTTTCAAAACTGCTGGGATTTTAGAAAATGGCTCAAATGTAAGCGTAAAATTGAAGTTGATTTAAAATGTCAAATTTAATTATTTGCTTGTAATTATTATAAATTTTAAGAGGGAAGACGATTCTGAATTCAATGCAAAATTGGCGAAGCTCATCAATGGAATCGGATGCAATTTGGTTTTAAGTTGGCAAAAGTGAGAATCAGAAATTATTAACTAACAATAACAATAATAAAATATTTTTCTCAGGTTATTTAAAGCTGGCGATATTTTAAACGCCGAAATAACCCAACAGTCCATAGAAGAAAAGATGTCGTTAGCACTGAAATTTTTAGCTAATGAATACGACGATGTTTCATTAGCAGTTATTGATTTCGTTCGAGATTATGTACAAATGCTGAAACAAATTTCAAATTTAAAGCAACCTCAAATTACAAACTTAGAGGTACCGTAATTATATTAATGATTTTTTTAAACTTGTTTTAAACTGATTTATTATTTTTTTTTAAGCTCACAATTAGAATTGTCATTCAGAAGTACAAATACGACAAATCGTATAATTTCATCAATGAAGGAGAAGACGAAGTTGCTTTTCAAGAATACAGAAAGCAGCTGAAAGTGCTTTTTGATAACTTAGCTCAAGTGAATCGCGAATTGGTTCTTATGTGGGTTCTGGAATTTGTCAGAAGCACATTACAAAATTGGCAATCGCGTAGTTTCGAAGACGTTGAAGCTGCAATTTCATTTTTGTATCTTTTAGGAGAAGCCATTCCAGTAAGATAGAAATATTTAATGTTTTATCTTAACATTTCTAATTGATAATTTAATCTAGGCTTCACATGGTAATCATTTCAGTGGATCAGAAACAAAAGTTTCTGCGATGCAAGAAATGATGGCATTGGTAAGGCTTAATTTGTGTTTGAGTTTTTTTCAGCTTTTATTAAATAATTTATCTAATTTCTTTCCTTTTAGTTGGTAACGAGTAACGTCAGTCAACACACACACTACGCTGTCACATTACAATTTTTTGAAACCATAACTCGATACGAAAAGTTTTTCAATTACGAGCCACAACACATTCTTGATGTTTTGGTAAATTATTTATTCACTCGATAATTATGATAAATTTTAACTATTAATTTTTATTATTTCTAGACTGCATTTTTAGACCATCGTGGTCTGCATCATCCAAATGGAACAGTTGTGAGTCGCACATCGTACTTGTTTTCCAGGTTCATCAAGAGTCTCAAGTACGCGGAGGAAAAAATCCTTTATTCTAATTAAATTTATTATATTTTATGAAATTTTCCTTTTTCAGAGTTCACATGCAACATTACACGTCGGACATATTGGGACGCCTGCAGGACCTTTTGACTATTTCTCCAGTAGTCGATAATCGCATGGTCATTCCCAGTCCGGACGACCAGTTGTTTTTATACGAAACAGCTGCTGTTTTGATCGTGTCTAGTAATTACGAGTCACAGGAGAAACAAATGTTCATGAAAGATCTTCTCTTGCCAGTAATGGGAAAATTCACTGAAAATCTAGAACGATTGGCTGTACAAACTGATCGACAGACTCAAGCTCACTTGGCTGAGTTTTTATCTCTTGCAATGGCTGTTACCAGGTAAACTAAAAAAAAAAAATAATAAAAAAAAAAATTAGATCTATTTTATTGAATTGTTAAACATTTTTTAGTCGCACAAGTAAAGCCTTTTCAAATCAACAAACGATGAAATCTTGTGGCTGTGTTCAAGCTTATTTGGACGCTTTGCAGGTGTTTTTACCAGCTTTGGAGGTGAGAATTGAAGAAAAATTAATTTTGGTAAATCTCATAATTTAATATTTTTTTTTTTTAAAAGATTCCTCACCAACAAGCAATTTTGCAGTCGGCCATTCGACAGTTTTTACATCGCATGGTTGTTTGTCTAGAAGAGGAAATTCTGCCATACATTCCCGAAGCAGCCGAACGATTGTTGAAGCAATCAGATATTCGCAGTATTCAAGAATTCATTCCTCTTATTAACCAGATCATCTCCAAGTTTAAGGTTAGTATCAGATTTAAATGTGTTAATTAATTTAAACGAAAAAAAGAAAGAGCAAGCATGACGTATGGTTTTGGAATTTTTTCCTTAATATTTTGCGTTGGTTTGACGGATGTATGACTCAGTCGGTGTAGCTTTCTTGGGTATTTCAGAAAGAAATCGTGCCGTTCTTGCAAAGAATCTTTATGCCGTTGGTTAGAGTGATTTTTAATGCATTGACCCAACCGATCGACGAAAGTGATCAACATGCAGTTCGAGAGAAGCAAACTTTACAAAGGAGTTATTTTCTTTTCATTTCTGGTATTTTGACTAATGGAGTTGACGATGTGATTGCAACACAAGGTAAGATGATGTTAATAATTTTTGCATTCTAAATTCTAATGGGAAATTTGTTTCAGATGTTGAAAATGTCCGTGAAATTTTGTTAACCATTATTCAAGGAGTTGTGACGTTTCCTGATCCAGTTGTGAGTTCAAAGTTTTAATTTTTATTATCTAACTTTCACAGATCATATTAATGATTTTTTTTAAACTTGTTATTGTTTTTAAAATTTTAATTTAGAATTAAAAAAAAAAAACTTAACATAAATTAGGTTGGCTTTAATTATATGTACATATCGATTTTCGCACGGATATTTATAACGGAAAATGAAATTTATTTTCTAAATTTTTAACTAAAAAGTGAAACAAATTATTTTTGCTTTTAATGCTACTTAGAAAGATTTCAGTATTAATTAATTATATTTTAGGCTCAAAAAACGTGCTTCAATATTTTACGGAAGTTGGTGGAATTGTGGGGTACGTACTTACACATGAAAGTAGCATTTTTAATTTCTTAAATGGCAATTATTTAATCTTTAAGGTGGAAATGAAGGTTTGATTGGTTTTGAAGAATTCGTCTACCAAAACATTGTTCCCGCTTGTTTCATGGCTCCAATGAAAGAAACATTTGATTTATCAGACGCGCAAACAACACAGGTTTGTCGAATTATTAAAAGCATATGTTTCACTGTTTACAATTCTAATTGCTGATGCTTATTTTAGGCGTTGTTTGAAAGTGCACTGTGTCTGAAAACGATCTTAAATAAAAAAGGTGACGACTTTGTGAGATTTTTGCAAACCGAGTATTTGCCGACGCTGGATCTGTCGCCTCAGTTAATCCAAGAGTATTGTCATGCTTTGAAGTCTGATTCGAAAATATTTAAAAATTATTTAAAAGTAAGGAATTTTTTTTTAATAATAATTTATGGTAACATCTTCAAATTAATGGAGAAATATTTTTTTAATTTAGTTATTCTTTCAACGAGCCAAGTCGTGATACATGCCATTTGGTTAATTTCGATTACCGTAAACTAGAAGAAAATCATTTCAGCTTGAAATTTAATTTAAATTTCTTCTTTTTGATGAACTGTTGCATATATATGATATAAGATTTGTAAATAATATGTTTGTTTTGACAAAGGAAAGTTCCTTCCGCTTGATTTTCAATTTCTTTTTTTTAAGTCAATGATTATTAATATTGAATTTAATTAAAAGACATTACTTGATAAAAATTATGACTTTAGAAAAATAAAAATACATTTTTTAATTATTTAATTCAGAAATTATATATTGTAAAAAAGTGTTAAAATTATGCAGGTAATAAAAAGCAATATTTTATTGTTTGAATTGTAAACTACGAGTTTGAATTAACTTAAAAATTCAAAAAACCCGCTTAAAATTAATATCATTTACGGCGATCTCATTGATGAAACAAAGTGAGCCTTGATTGGTTGATGTTCATTTACGAAGCAGACGACAATCATAATTTAAATACATCTGAGTGTTGAGTTTTGAATGTCATTTACAAATTAAAATTGCTCTAAACAAGTGATCTTATTACAACTTTACTCATACTGGGCTACAAAAACTGTATGCAAATGACCTACAGTGTAGTTATCACCAAGAAGTGGTCCAAGTGACGTCACAGGTTCAAAAGCTCATCTTTTTCATAGGATGCGAAACTTGGCAGACGAGACGTAATTTACCAAGAGCTTCGTCAAGTTGTGTGTGTAGAGTAACAGGCAATCATCGGTCACTCAGTGTTTTAATACGGATTTAGTGCAAACAGTCGACAATGCATTATTTTATTGGATTTAAGAATTTTTTCTTTCTTGGACTCGTTCTAGTCAACAGTTGTGATGGTAAGTCAATTTTTCTCACAACATTTCACTTGTATAAAATTGCATAACAAATTCGCAGCAATGAATCAAAGAATTCGTAGTTTTTTTAGGAAGAAAAATCTTCCAATCAACCTTGAACTTTGAAAATATATTTGGTAATTTCAGTCAGACGACACGACGGTTTTAATTTAATCACATTTGTCTTTAAGTTAATTAAAGATCGATATAAAGTTTATCACGTGTTGACGTGAAAGAATTCACCGTGGACTTAACTAGATAAGATTGTTCGAGAGGTTTTAATACAGTGGAGGTTAGAAGATGAATGAATGAATTATTTTAGTGTACTAAAATCATAACGTGTGTGATATCTCTTAATTATCAGTTTAAATACTTTGATCTTTGATCAGTACTACACATCAGTACAACATCTCTGATTTTAACACTTGTGTGATGATTTATTCACGCAATTTCAAGCCTTGCAGTTAATATAGTTAGGCTTTATTTAATTACACTTTCCGGTTGGTCTAATTTATGTAGGAAAAAATTGTCTGGCCTTTTCTCAGACACTAATTTTTACATTTAATAACTTTTGTTTACAATTAAGTGCTATTATCGGGTACGAAATGAGGAAAAATCGTTTTTTGAACTTTTAGAGATTATTTTTAACGGGGTGAAAATAGTTCCGATAATCTGAGCAACAGATTGCCGACATTCCAAAGTGTGTGAATGAACATCTGATCGTGTTTAACTTTATTTTTTTTTATTTTCAGAAAAGCATTTTCTTTTATGTATTAAATTAGTCTCACATAAACGACGTTACAGAAATAATTAAAGAAGCCATTGTTTCTATTTAATGTGATTGATTTACGACTTCAACACTTCTTTAGTGTCAATTGGGCACATTGAAACAAGATCATTAATGTTAGGGGTGAAAAAAAAAAAGATGAAAAGCATGCACCCAGATGCCAGTTGGCTTTAATACAATCTAAAGTTCTTTTGTGTTGAAGTGAAATTAAGTCATTTATTGACGTAATTATAGGAAACTCGAGGAATTTGAGTTTAAATTTAGACACCCATAATCTCATTTACATATAAAGTATAAATATTTATGTAATGGCTATTGGCTTCACTTATTGCATAAGATTATCAAAATGATCGTTGTTTACATTAATCATTTCCTTATTTAGCATCTTCCAAGTCTGAGGAGCTACTGAAGAAAGTGAGAGGCACAAGAGTTAGGTCATCGGGCACCAACAGTCTCGAACCAATGTTTACTCAGTGCTGTTCTCTCGGAATGGGTTGGGCAGATGAGAAAAGACCGTGCGAAGTTGCAGTTTCGCCACCTGTTAGTGGAATTCCCGTGGATCTGCAAACGCCATGTCTGGTCACCGCGGGCATTTGCTGCTTGCGGTCTTCGAGAATTGCTATGTGCGAATTGGGTAAGGTCGATGCCATGGATGGACACGAGTGCCTCAGATCTGTTCTTCCTGGCGGTGAATATCGTAAAGTAAGTGTGTATTTAAATTTTAATGTGGAGTTCAATTTTTCGCGTAAATTCAGTAAATTGAATGAAGCTGTTGACATTTGTAACATTTTGTATTGATAAAATGGCGAGTTAAGCTTAATTCAGCAATTTAAATGTCAAATGCGTTAAACTGTAGAGGTTAAATTAATCCATTTATTATGATTGCAGGATTGCTGTGACAGTTGTAAAATTGGTTTGATGACTGGATCACGTGGCGAATCTTGCTCGTTTTCTGCTTTTAGCTTTGACTCTCCATGGGACGAAAGTTTTGCTGATTGTTGTCAAATCAGCCAAGCAAGCAGTGGAGGGCTGAGCATTCCCGATGTTAACGAAGGTAACTAACTTTTAAGAAGAATTAATATTTAAACCTAAATTTAAAATAATAATAATAAAAAATATAATTTTAATTTTCAGTTCGAGACGGACGATGTGGGGCCAACAACCCCTGCGAGCATCTCTGCAAAGACACTGGAATTTCGATAGAATGCAGCTGCCAGACGGGGTATCGGCTGGAAGACGATTTAAAATCGTGTGTCGGTAATAAAAACAAATAAAAAGTTATGACTAAAAGAATTAAAAACAGTTTATATTAAGTTACATACAAATAAAACAAAATATCCGCACTGCAGGAAAGCAATCATTTAGCTTACTAGGGGCAGAGATTCAAAGTGTTACATTTATAATTCATTACGGTATATTTTTAGATATTAACGAATGTGACACCGGTCATCACTTGTGCGACCCTGACATCCAGCAATGCGTAAACACAGAAGGCAGTTATTTTTGTTTAAATGAAGACGGATCAAGAGATTATCCTCGTACTCGAGCGTTGGACACAGGTAGGACGACATTTAGTCCATCACACGTGCCTCGTCCACATGGATCTTCTGGCGGCGGTCTTGGCGCATGTCCGATCGGTTACATCTACAGTTCTGACTCGAGGACTTGTGACGGTAAGTGGCTAACACATTTCAGAGACTTTAACCAAGTTTTACTGCTTTTTTTATGTCTGTGTTTGTCACTTTATATATTTCATATTCCAGATGTCAATGAGTGTAAGTTAAACATAGATCGTTGTGATCGTCGAACGCACAATTGTCAAAATACCATCGGCTCCTATTTGTGTGTCGAACAGCAATCTCCGCAATGTGCACCTGGTTTTAAGTTTAACCCTGTAATGAGGTCTTGTGTTGGTCAGTTTGTTTTGTTTGCTTGCTTTATATTTATTTATTTATCCGTTTTTTATTTAATAATTTTTTTTACTTTGTTTTTATGTTATTTTCTTGAATATTTTCCACACAGATATTAACGAATGTGCAGAAGGATTAGATTATTGCAGTAGGGAACGTGAACTTTGTATAAATACAAATGGTGGCTACGAGTGTCAGCCTCAAATTAGGAATAAATGCCCTGCTGGCTATAAATATAATCCCCAACTATTGTCGTGTGAAGGTAAATAGCCGATTATTACATAATTGCACTATACTGTTAGAATTATAACATTAAAAATTAAATAGGCCTAATTAAATATTTGAGACAATTTATTCATCACTTGTGCTGTGATAATTGCTTGTCTAATCTATTTATTAGACACTAGACGACAAAAAAAAAAAAAAAAAAGAAATGTAAAGCTGCCCCCTTTTTTTTTTTTCTTACCCTTCCCCTCTGAGCACAAGTGGTAGTTAAATTTATCTTTTGATGTTAATTTTTTATATTTTATATTTTTTTATTTTATTATTTTTTTTTACGAGATGTTAATGAGTGTGCAGAGAATCTTCATAATTGCGATGCTGTCAAAGAGCAATGTCGCAATACAATAGGGGGCTACGAGTGCGATGTCCGATGCGAAAGGGGATATGAATATAACACCAGTCTAAGAACGTGTTTGGGTACTTATTGAAATATGCACATTTTGTATAGCATGTACCGTATTGTTTACATGAATGTGCTATTTTGGCGACTTGACAATTTTGGTGACGTGCACTCAATTTTAATGCAATTTTAATTCAAAAATCACCAATTTTAATACGTTTGTCTAACTTTGTGTTTAATAACGTATTTAACATTAATATATTTTTTAATTGTGATTAATTAACTAAACCTAGGAAACGTGGAAAATTGATTTGCATGCGCATGCCTTGTCTGTAGATTTGCATGAAGGTACAATTTACGCTATTTACTAAAATTTATTAATACTAACTTTGGTAAAATGTAGTGATTTAGTTTGACCCTCGGTTTGTTTGTGTTTTAGATGTAAATGAATGCGAAGACAATATTCACGATTGTAATCATAATGAACATTGTATTAACACACCTGGAGCATATGAATGTTTTTCTGAGCAATGTCCTGCTGGGTATAAACGAGGTGTTGAAGGAGTTTGTGAAGGTAATTTATTAATTAGGCCTCTATTTTTCGCGGATAAAATTGAAATTGAAATTGTTAACATGTAATTGTGGGTACGGTACCGTATTGAGAAATTTTGCACTGCAGAAAAGCTTATCTTTTATTACTGTTTCGAGCACTTACACAAGACACTTCTGGTTAGATTCAAAAAACCAAAAAAATTAGTGGTTGTTGTGAAACCTTTATAAAAGCAAAGCTACACTGCAAAAATTCTATATTCATCAAAAACAATAATTTTCTAATTGTTTTGTATTCATTTTATTTATTTAGATGTAAACGAATGTCTTGAGAATCTCGATTCTTGTGACAAACAAACTGATATTTGCATTAACGAAATCGGGAGCTACAAATGTGAGCCGAGATCTTACGAACAGCAGTGTCCCAGCGGTTATCGTTTCGACTCTAGGCAAAACCAATGTGCAGGTATCGGTCTAAATGTCACTTATATCACTTTTTGCGTAAAGTCCTATTCCCGAATCCAAGACCCAAGTAGATACAAGTATATTGTAGACGAATGGGAGAATATTAATGATTTTGATTTAAAGCCAATTTACTGTATTTGCGTAAACACTCAATCTCAAGGTGGATTTCTGTTGCAAATTCTTCCAGTAAAACCAATTTATCAAAAATTACTAGAGCAATTGCTCTAGTAATCGTTTAAACGATTGAACTTTTAAATACCAAATTCAACCAAATTCTTAAAAATTAACCGTTTTTCCTTTATTTTGTTTTCAGACGTAAACGAATGCATCGAAAATATCCATGGTTGTGACCCGAATACACATTTCTGTGTTAATAGTGATGGAAGTTACAAATGCCAAACGGTCGATTGTCCGGCTGGATTTAAACCAAATATAGAGCAAAGGAGTTGTGAAGGTATTGAATACTTACAAAAACAAAATTGGATATATATATACCGGTACTATAGTACCATATCGTAGTTATCTAGTATATTTAAGTCCTCTAATGTTGAAATTACAAATTATAATAATTGTTTTGATTCTTTCAAAACATCAACACTAGAAGGCAAAATTGTTTAACTAAACGTGGCAATATTAAATTTGCGCATTGATGAAATTGAATATTCTCTACATATAATTTAAATTATATTTGTTAGATATCAATGAATGCATTACTGGAACTCACAACTGCACATTGTTTGAGGAATGTGAAAATTCAATGGGCGGATTCAGATGTACATCGACTGACACACAAACCTGCTCAACAGGACACAGGTACAACCAAGAAACGAGGCAATGTCAAGGTATAAAATATCAAAATACTGAAAATATTGAAATCACTCATCAATTTCGATAATTTTTCCAGACATAAATGAATGTGTAGAAGGCACTCACAATTGTGACGTCGATAAAGAAGTGTGCATTAATAACCCGGGCAGCTTTGTCTGCCGTGCTCTTGTTTGTCCCTCTGGTTACAGACCTAATATTTCGGCAAGAACTTGCGTTGGTAAATTACAGATAAACAACTGTTCTTAAACACTCATCATCAGCAAATACTAAAAAAGATTGAAATTAAACAAATTGTTCATGTAAGTAATATTTTTATTCTTATTGTGCAGATATAAACGAATGTGAAGAAAGAAATCACAACTGCACCATTAAACAAGAGTGCATCAATAGAATCGGAGGATTTTACTGTCAAATGATAGTCATTAGGGATTGTCCATTAGGTTACAGATTTGAGTTGGAATCAAAAAGTTGTAAAGGTAAAAGAATATAACAATTTGTCATCTGCCGGAATTCTTAACCGAATTTTTCTTCGCAGACATTGACGAATGTGTAGAAAACTTTCATAACTGCCCATCTACGCACACTTGCGTAAACATTCTAGGTAACTTTGTGTGTCACGCTATTTGTCAGCAAGGATTTATTAACGATCCTAGTGACCCAAGACAATGCAAAGGTAAGAGTTGTTTGTTTATTTATCCAGCTTTTGTTTGATTGTGCCAAATTGGTGATTTTTGCCCCATTAGAAAACATTGGAAATTAGTAAAAATGAGTAAATTTTCAAAACAAAACAAAATTAATCACTAAAATGAGATTATTGTTTATTTTAGATATCGATGAATGTGTCGACAGAATCGACACTTGCAACCAACACACAGAAACGTGTATCAATTCAGTTGGTAGTTACAGATGCGTTAGTCATCGACCTGATTGCACATCTGGATATCAATTCGATCCAAGTGCAGGGATTTGTGTTGGTAATGATTTAAAAAATTCACAAATATATAAAATATTTAACAACACATCAAATCAAACATTCAGATGTTGACGAATGTGCCGAATCAAGACATAATTGCCACCCGCATCAAATTTGTATCAACACCCAAGGAAGTTTCCAATGTTTATCCGAAGACACTACGGAATGCTCTGGTGGTTATCGTTTAAATCCAACCAGCAACTCTTGCACTGGTTAGCGTCTTTAATAAGTCGTTATATGTAGTGGTGTTAATTGTGACTTTATGTGCTGTTTGTTTTATGTCCCGGTCTTCTTTTCATTTTGTCTTGTAAGATGTGGACGAATGTGAAGAGCATTTACACACATGTGACCCGTCGACCGAGCAATGCGTCAATAGAGAAGGCACTTTTGAGTGTTTTCCAGCCGCACATAAACTAAGTCCCCCTTGTACAGACGGATATCACTACAATCCAAGAAGCGACAGTTGTGTCGATATCGACGAATGTCTCGAACGGTTGCACAACTGCAATCTAGCCACTCAAAACTGTGTAAATATAGAAGGAAGTTTTGTGTGCAAAAAGAAAAGACGAAATCGCCGACCGAATAATAATAACAATAGACCTAATTGTCCCCCTGGTCATACACTTGACTCGTCGAATTTGTGTGTCGGTAAGATGTTTTTCTGTTACATTCCTTCGTCCAACGTTCATCGTTTTGTCGTTAAGATGTCTTCATTATTGTACACTTTTAATTCATTAAAAAAAATATATAGATGTCAACGAATGCCAGACGGGAGAACACGCTTGCACGCCATCTCAAAGGTGCGACAATACTATCGGTTCGTACACATGTGTCCGAACTACTAGTTGTGGCACCGGATATACACTCAACGCCCAAATTGGACAATGCGAAGGTACCGTAACAAATTTAGGTCTTTGCTTTATAGTCAACGCTTGCTTCTAATGCTATTTTAAAGATGACGACGAATGTGATTTGGGCTTGCACGATTGTGGCCCGATGCATAATTGCCACAATTTGCTGGGTTCTTTCCGCTGCGTGCTTAAAGTTTGTCCAACTGGTTTCCAGTTGGAGGCTGACGGTCGTTGCCTCCCTCTAGTTTGCACTACTGGATACGAAAGTGATTCTGCTTCCGGGAAATGCGTTGGTTAGTGGCGGCATGTGCTGTTTAGTTTAGCAGACTTTATTTCACTTTACTTTATTCTAGACATAAATGAATGCACGCAAACCAATATCTGTCCTCTTAATCACGCATGTATTAATTCGGTCGGCTCCTACAAATGCGAAAAGCGAAATTTCTGCGGTCAGGGCTTCGAGATTGTAGGAACTAGATGCGTTGGTGAGAAAGAGCACGAATGAATGAGCGACATTTAACTTTACTGCATGGAAAATGCTACTTTCTTTTCTTCTTAGATATTGATGAATGTGCACGAGCAACGCATGAGTGTCGAGGAGGTCAAACGTGCGTAAACAGACAAGGCAGTTACGTGTGTCAATGCCCAGTTGGTTACAATATGAATGTTAGAAGGGAATGTGAAGGTTTATCTCTATTCACTATTCTCTCGTTTATTTTTTTATATAAATATTTTTAACTTAAAATGTTAATGAATAGACATAGACGAATGCACAAGATACGGACACATATGCACTGAAAACGGCAATTGTCAAAACACACCCGGATCGTACATTTGTAGATGCAGAGCCGGGTTTAAACAATCGGGTGATGGAAAAACGTGCATAGGTCTGATTTTGAAATACTTTTCAAAATAATATATTAAAAACCAAATGAAATTTGTAGACGTTGACGAATGCGAACAGGCTTTCGTTTGCAACCAGAAATGCATCAACACTTGGGGTTCGTACCAATGTGCTTGTAACCAAGGCTACAGTTTGGGAGAAGATGCAAGAACGTGTCAAGGTTTATTTAATTTTTAAAAAATTCAACACATTTTTGTGTTTGATTAAAAATGTAATTATCTGACTGTGCAGATATTGACGAATGCAGTCTTTTCCGTGGTCGCGGTCATCTTTGCATTGGCATTTGCGTTAACGAACCTGGGTCTTATTCGTGTAACTGCCCTGATGGATACAAACTGGGAGCTGACAAAAGAACTTGTCACGGTTAGAATTAGTTAATACTTATTATAACTACTTTTGTCACCACGTTTCGTTTCATTTAGATATCAACGAATGCTCTCAAGCTAATATATGCAGACAGGAAACTGAAGTTTGTCTGAACACCAGAGGTGGTTATCGATGCAATGAAATTGTTTGTCCGCCAAATTATATCCGGGACATCGAACACAAGACGTAAGCAAATTATTCAAATCTTGTTTTTAGCTTCATTTCTCAGCCGAAACTAAAACTGTAGAGTTTTTACTAGAAATCTGATCCACAAACCACTGCATGATTACCACAATAACAACTTCCATTTCCGGCAACTAAAAACACAAGATTTATTTTTTATTTGTTTGTTTTGTGTTGCTAATTCCTACTTTACACTTTTTGACTTTCCCCATTAGCCGTTGCAAGAGGGAATCCCTGATCTGTGAGCGAGGAGATTCGGATTGCCTAAGAGCACCCCTCTCATTTTCCTACAATTACGTCACATTCGTGTCGAACCTGCGAATCCCCCAGTCCGGTTTTATCGATCTTTTTACCATGAGGGGTCCACTGTGGCAGCACACCACGGTGCAGTTCACATTGGAATTGACATCTGCCCGGGCTCCCGCAGGTGTGACTGCAGCGACGAGAGCGCACTTTGATCTGCGCAGGACGAGCTTCAATCAGGCGGTGGTGTCTTTGGTGAAAAGTATCGGGGGACCTCAAGACATAGAGTTGGAGTTGGTCATGAAAATTTACTCCAACGGCATCTATGGGGGTCAAGCTGTGGCTAAGATTTTTATTTTCGTATCTCAGTACGACTTCTGAAATCATTTTTCACATGTTATTATACATTTACATTTTGATTTTTTGATTTTTTTTTCGCTTTTAGATTACATAATTTAAGAAAAGAAACGTTAAGTTAATGTTAGTTTTTTCTAGAAACAAGCTATGATACCTGTATATGACAAGATTTTTCTAGTTGTTGTTATTATTATGATTAAAATATTAATTCGAAATTCAGTTTTGACTGTTTGAATTTTCAGTTCTGATGATGCAGACGATATTAGCATTACCTGTCACAAGCAGTGTCTTGCAAATGACATTATTTGCATGCTTAATAACACCAATTCAATCACTCATCAGTTCACAAGTCGTCCATCGTTCCCCGTTTTGGACGAACCGCTCACTATTGTACACATGAAGGCCATTGTCAAGGATAACGTTCAAAATGATTTTCATGTCGATATTCAACTCGAACCCGGGGTGTTTAACTATCTTTTTGATGTTGTTTCTGATAGAAAAGAAGGTATAATAATTGATAAGATTTTTATGATTTTATTTTTAAGTTTGATTTTTTTAAAGGTTCGTTAAGGTTAATTTCTCCCGTCAGGGGCCCTTTAATCATTCAACTTCGACTTGTGATGAAGTTAATTGTTCATTACAATATCGTAGCATCCAAACATTTAATTTTTGTACATTTGGACATTGCTGGACATCAGTTTTGAAGAATTTTTTTTTTTTTATAAATCATGGCTCGTTATAAATCTTAAGTTAAACTTGATACCGTAATTGATAATTAATACCGAACTGATTATTACTGCTGACTAATTAAAAATTCACGTCGCAGCCTTGAAATTAAGGCAATATGATATTTTTGAAATTGTGATAATGATGTGATGTTCATGCGGGATGTGAAATTTGACATGTGATATTAATTAAGAGATAAATAAAAAAAAATTAAAAAATGTTTAAAATTCCAAAATAAAAAGTTTGCTTTTGTTGTTGGATTAATTGCAAGTACAGTAAATATTGACGTTGTGCGTTAAATGTCATCAATGGCGCAATCAAAGTTGAGTAGTAAACGTCACGCGTGACGCCAGCCACGTTATATAGATACTTTAAACGCACGACTGGTCCGTTGCATCACGATGAGCAACGAAAATCGTACTCAAAAATCGATCTAATTAGAATGCAACGTTCTATTTTTAGAAAAACCGGTACTATGATATATTATAGTTCTCCTTTGTAAGATAGGGAAAGTGAGCAGGTGTGCGCCAGTGTCTATTTTAAGAATTTTAGTCGATTAAATATTCAATTATCAGAAACAAAGTAAAAAAACACGGTTATAATCTCTTAATAAACATGTTCAAACGTAAATAACGAGAACCGTTGATAAAAGTTACGAAACGATAAAAATATCAATAGTTTTTCTGAGAAATCGCAGTTAAATTTGAGTTGATAATGTGAAGTATCGACTACGAGCGCCGATATCGATATCGATCTCTTTTGGCAGTGCACTATACACTTTCCGGTTTGCCGGCTTTATCCTTATCCCTTGTGCTTTCTGCGGCTGCCTTCGTTGTTGACAGAGCAAGGAAATTTGTCTCTCTCGTTTTTGCTTGCCATTCACATTTACTGAAGAGGTTAAGCAACGATGAGTAACGGATGCGAGTGGAGTAGAATCGGGAATATCATAGTTAAATATTTTTCAATTCCAATTGAAATTGACAACGAGAGGCGAATCTCATCGCAACTAGTTCCGAAATTCAAACTCGTAGTGCGCCATTGGTCGACTTTGTTGAGGCTGCCGGACTAAATTAACAAGTTTTAGGAGTTGGTAAGTAAAAATACTAGAATCATTGCGTTAAAGATTAGAAATCCGAGTCTAGTTTTCACTGGCATCGATCCTTTCATGCGCTTCGAATGGCAAATGTGGCGGCCGAGGGCCATTCATAACTGACGTTATGTCTGGTTTTAAAAACCCATTCATTTAAATACCCAAAAATCTTCATATATCTTTTTATATTTTTCATTTCTTGGAACATTAACTTTAATATTAATTTTATCGATGTGACACAGTTCAAATATAATTGGCTGAATGGTTTTAAAAACAACACCTGTCACCTATTAAATCGGCCATACGAGCGTTGTAGGTGCCAATTATATCATTCATGGTTAACATATTTTTTAAATTGATGTTATTCCTCGAGCCATGGGTTGATTCTCGTGAGTCACGACCTTAAGTTGTAGTGATTCACCAGTCTCTTAATGATTTCGGGGTAAGAACGATGATGTTTACGAATAGACCCTCTGTACTAGCGCGGAATAGGTTTCATTAGATGCCACTTGGGGGTCATGCACGTGTTGCACATTGGAAGTGTCTGGCAAGATAAAATTGTGCAGATCCAACAAAATATCTGCTTTTTCAATATGAATGGAATTTAATAAACGTGAAAACAATTTTTTATGTTTGTTTTTTAGATAAAAACATGTTATTTAAACGCCATTTAATTTTTTTAAATTTTTTTTTTTCAGAATTTTAGATCTTAAAAATATTAAAAAAATAAAATCTCAAGATTCTCCGGATTTTATTCAGGAAATAAAAACCCTGGAAGTCATCTCATCTCACTGCAATCCACTGGATGTGATTGGTAAGATATTTTTTGCTCTTATGTCATTTTGTAGAAATGAACATCTGCCAACACAAAAAATGTAAATTTCATTTTTCGATGAATTAAGATGTGGCGGTCTGAAAGAATCGGTTGTAGGCTGTTTTGGAAATTTGACTCTGTGTTCGTAGAACTAGTCCTAGATTTTTTTTTTCTCGAGGTAAAGGGTTGATATAACATTGCGGGCGGTGTCTGGTAAAAGTTATTGAAATAAGACGAACGTGCGCAAAGGATTGCTCGAGTGTAAGTTTATAAAAATATTTACACAATATGAAAAACCCAATAATTCTAATTCAAAGTCAGTAATTTTATAATTTATTAATTATTTTATTTATTTTTGAAATACGGTATTTATCAAAATATTACAAAAGCCATTGAAAAGTCAAAGGATAAATAAAAATGGCGGTGATCTCGAAATAACCAATCAGGTTGAGCATTGGAAACTATAGCAACAAGGTTAACGTTGTCATAGCAACCATTTTGGCACATTTCCCAAATTCACTGACGCAGATTTGGAGAGCTAGTGCGGCCATGTAGGGCTTGTCGTTACCGTCCTCGGCTCGAGTTTTGCGTCGAATTTTTTTCGCGTACATGTCTGGGCTGTACTGATCAGTATTATAGTATCGATTTCTCAGTCAATGGATTTGGCTTTTAATTTAGTGTCTACATTTTCACAAACACATTCAATCGGGTCCTTTACCGAAATGGCTCTCTCCTCCATCATCGGCATTCCCAAGATGAAGGAGAGGGTGCACATGATTCTCGCCGTAAGTATCCTCCTCACTAGATTACGTCGCATTAATCCTTCAGTTGCTCCATTTCAGTCGTGTAAAGAGATAAATGTTAAAATTTTCCATTCGTTATAGAAAAGGTCAAAAGCGATTTAATTTGCTAGTTTTTATAGCGATTTTTAATCATGTTTTCGCACAATTAATTGTCGAATTATACTTGGTTTACCCGGTAGCGAGCACATGGTTAATGATGCGGGAAAGTGTTATAGGAATTTAAAGAATTTAGAAAATTTCGGAATTCACTTAAGCGGAAAATCAGTCGTTGAAAGGAGAAAACAAGTTGGGAAAATATTTTTATTGACAGAAAGAAATAAATCAAAAGTCGACATTCCGGATGTTGTGTGGTTTTATTTTTTGTTTTATTTATGCTAAAACTACACACCTAAAAGTAAAACAAATATTTAACTAGAATGAAACTGATATACAGTGACGTATGTATGTACTACTTTTTTTTTTTGTTTACGTACCGGTAATATCAAATATTGATTTAGAGTTTCAGACCTTGAATTGAATTGATAAATTGATAGTTTCATTAAAATGAGTAGTGAACTTAGTACAGTGTCATGATATTTCTGTGTTTATCTACTACGTTCTTCCCGCACGTGTGGGAAGTTTTATCCGATTTCCTTATGGGAAGTAGTAATTCCGATTTTTCTTCAAAGGAAATCAAAGATATGAAAAAATAATGATAAGAATTATTTGTAATTTGGTATTTCGTGTCTTGTCATTGCATAATTACTCTGTTTTTCTAAAAATGGAAAAAAAATTAAGAAAAGAGCATTTTTGGCTTTTATCCCACTCTGATTTATTATGTACGAGTGTGTTTTTGGCTCTCGTTCCAAGTGAGAGGGGGTAGGGGGGGGAAGCATACCGGCATAGCAAAGTTTGGTTGCTTATATTTTATTTATGCGATTATTTAATTGCCTTGAATGGCAACTGTAGCCGTTTGACAGTGGGAGCAATTGTAGGAAGAAAGCAAAAGGCTGTTAAAAATGACTTATTGATTCGAGGACGAAGCGAGAGTAAGAGAAGAGAAAGTGGGGAGATTGGTTGCCAGTGGCAACGGACACACGTGTGTTCAAACTGTCTTGTTTAATTGGTTAAGAAAAAAGTTTGGCGTGGTATTTATTCACGACGCCGGTTACGTAATCAATTTTTCGATGTATTTCGAAGATGGAGTCTATTTATTGTCGCATCACTAAAAATTGTTTTTGTTGCAGCCATTTCGAGTCGGGAGTGTTCCTGCCTTAATTCCTTTGGTAAACGCGAGCGGTGAATCAGAGACGATGAAATTGTGTCTCCCAAACGACAACAAAATGTTGACAACAAGCCAATCAGCAGCGAGTTTGGTTCCTATGGTTCCCTTTTTGGACCCAGAGGTAATAATCGAATTGAATAAATAAATTAACAATGCCTAGCAATGAATTCAGGAAATTGAACAGATAATTTTTATTTAGTTCATTATTATAATTATTATTTCGATTGTAGAAAACAGCTATTTATGCCGGAAATGTTTATTGATTGTCAATTATGTTGTTTATTTCTTCTGTTATTGAATTCATACATCAAAGTGGCTAAAAATTGTAACTTTTCTTCTTGAGGTGGCGCAGGTCTTTTTGGAGAACTCGACATCGACAAATTCGCTTATTCCTCGTGAAGATGTGGAATCGGCTCAGGACAAACAACTTGACGAAGTGGACGATCTTCGTACTACGACAGGCAGCGAGGACGAGAGTACACTCAAGATGGCAATTCAAGTCTTTTTCCCATTCATGATCGCTGGTTTCGGCATGGTTGGAGCTGGACTTGTTCTCGAAGAAGTACAGGTGAGGCTTAAAATTATGAGAATTGCATTTTTTTTTTTTTTTTTGGGCATTTTTATTGGCTTAGTAGGGTTATGATTATTTAAAATTTTAATATGAGGAATGTTAGAAAGCTACAAATTTTGCAGATGTGGAATTAATGGCGCTAAAACTCGAATCGTTCTTAGGACTGGGATGTATTTCACGTGGTGAAAGAAGTGATAATTTTAGTTCCTCCCCTTCTCGGATTGAAAGGAAATCTGGAAATGACATTGGCCTCCAGATTGTCTACTCAGGTAAAAACATCTTTTTTTAATTCAAAATTGCTCAATTTTAATAAAAAACATAAATTTATTTTTTAGGCAAATTTGGGTAACATGGATTCAACACAAAATCAGTTGAGTTTGATTGGAGGCAACTTGGTGTTAACCCAAGTGAGTTATCTATTATTTATGCAGAGGTGAAAAATCAAATTGCATTGCAATGAATGAAATATGAGAATTTCGCTCTTTAGCATCTTAAAAGCGTTAGATGAACTTTGGATTTCATAAACCAGAATTACGAAATAGAAAAAAAATTATACAAGTCGAAATTCAATATCAAACATGCAAAAATTTAACGCGCGAAATTTGAATCTAATTAAATTATCTTAAAATCCCCAAAAATAATTTATCAATTTTAAATGTTATTTTTTTTTTTTAAATTTTAAATAGTGTCAAGCAACTGTAGTCGGCTTCCTAGCTTCCATCTTCGCCGTAGTTCTTGGATGGTTCAAGCAAAATCATTTCAAAATGTCACACGCCCTTTTACTTTGCACCAGCAGTATTATTACTTCCTCTATTGCCAGCCTAGTTTTGGGTGCGATCATGTCAGTGGTTGTACTTTTGTCTCGAAAGTGTAACGTAAATCCGGACAACGTCGCTACGCCCATCGCAGCTAGTCTTGGCGATCTAACAACGATCGCCATTTTAGCAGGGGTAGCTTCGCTATTTTTTCATGCATTGGGTAAAACAAATTAATTAAATTTATCAATTTTTTTTTTAAATTAAATTTAATCGAAGGTTGTTTTTTTTTCAGATAATATGTATTGGATGGGTCCCCTTATCATTTTACTTTTTCTTTCGTTCATTCCAATTTGGGTTATCTTGTCACATCGAAATTCATTCACTCAAGAGGCACTAAGAAAGGGCTGGACACCCATCATTTGTGCCATGGTCATCAGTAGTGTTGGTGGATCCATCATGGAGTTCTCGATGGAAATATTTAAAGTCATTGCTGTTTTTCAACCCGTCGTCAATGGTAAAATAAATTTTAAAAGAAAAATACAATTAAACTCGACTGATTTAATTATCAAATAACAGGTGTCGGCGGGAATTTAGTTGCAATCCATGCGAGCAAAATTTCAACAGCGTTGCATAAGGAATGCGAGCCTGGAACGCTGCCTCCCTCACACCCTTCCATTTGCATTAACCCTTGCTCAGTTTTCTTTGGAAAAGGTAGATTTATTAATAAATGCATCATTTGTTTTGAATTTTTTTTAAAAATGAATTTATTTTATAGATACCCATGTTAAAAGTGTTCGCGTCCTGTTGCTTCTAACGATACCAGGTCATATAGTGTTCGCCATAGCAATTCGCTACCTTGAAAACCTCAATCTGACGTTTGCTTTCATGTTCCTTTACGTGCTAGCAACGTTTGTTCAAGTCGCTCTCTTGATGATCGTAGCGTCGTACATCGTCTATTGGTTTTGGGATCATCGGTTGGATCCCGATAACAATTCTATTCCTTATTTAACCGCTTTGGGTGACTTTTTAGGGATTGGGTTTTTGACTTTAGTTTTCCTCTTTTTAAGAGCTGTTGATGACCCCACAGCTAAGCTACACAAGTAATTATAATCATTTGATTTGAGTTCTTGATCATTTTAATATTTTCAGTTAAACAGTAATTCAAATCGTGTGAGCATGTGCTTAATTTAATCATTGATCATGTGAACAATTAATTTTTTCATATTTTGATATTTTTCAACTTGATGTTGCTGACTATTGTCGCGACTCGAGTTTTAGGTTCCAAGTTTGTTGGTTATATCAAATAAGTTTATTTTTAGGTATTTATTTCTTTAAGTACCGAGTGTACTTTGCTTTAATTTGTAGTCATAGGATTTATTGTTCCTTTTTCGTGGAAGTTCGGTGAAGTTAATGGAATTAGAAACAGTTATACAATAATTAAATCACAATAACTACTCTAATTCCATGTGATACAGTAGAAGCCTTTTCCATATCATGTTATAATATAAAAATTGTGTCTAGATACCAAGAATTTTCATTTTTTTTATAGTTATTTATGTATACTTATTACTTAATTTTTTTCTTTTATAATTATTATGATTATTTAATGGACTTGAAGAAAATGTAGTTTCTTTTCTTGGACAATTTACTTAACTGAGGAATCTCAAAATTTAAATTTGCCAATGTTTTTTTTTCATGATATTTTTTTTAACCAATTTGATCTCTTTTGATTTGGTCTTTGTGCTTAATGTGGAATGTACTTAGTTTTTAATTGAAACGCTGTTGAAACCATAGCAACATACACGATTTCGTCCAATGAAACCGAATCAGTATTGAAAAATCTCTTTATCCCTTCATGCCTTAGGTGATTTACAACAACAACTTAAAATTCACTTATAAAACTCGTGGTATGTAAGATATAATTGTTGTAAAAATATTTTGTTGGAATCATTAACCAAAAAAAAAAGTTTTGTTTTATTTTTATGAAATTGATGTATTAGCGAATTTTATTTTGTTTAGTTTTCTGAAATGACATTCCTAACAGAATTCCATGACTGACTTGAGTTATTTTGTTTTGAAATCTTAAAAAAAAAAAACTATGAATTTGGTGCTATACGATTTATAAATATTTGAGAAACTTAACGCAATATGAAATGAACAACCAAATTGTATTGTACATCCAAAAAATCATGAATAAAAGTGACTATTTAGTTGACGTATAATTTCACATTTCTTGTATCAGTTTGTTTTTCGTTAAGATTTCTTCATCTTCATCACTGTTTTCACTTTCAGATTCTGAAGATGATGACGCTGATTCCCCGGAGTATTCAAATAATGCCAAGTTCTTTAAAATAAATAAAAAATAAATAAAATTTACTTAGTTATTATAATCATTTAAATTATAGTTTGAAGATAATGTACCATTTCTATAACTCGATCGTCGTTATCAACATTTTCTATATTTACATCATCTGGCGATTCTTCGAGTCTTTTAAGTAGAACGTCTTCAGCTTCTTTCATCTTAGGTAGAAAGTTTTTTAATTTTGCAAGCACTAAATAAAAACAAATTTATTAATATTTCTGTAAAAAATTGCAACGTGAAATTATTTACCAGAATTTTCTGGAAGTCGTGCGATCTTAGGGGCTTGTTTTGTATCCTTTAATATGTTTAAACTTGACATTTTATCTGTGAATTAAAAGAATTAAGTTATCATCATGCATTATCGGTAGGGAATTGTGTGTAATCAGCTCGACACACACATGTGAATTTCTCTTGATACTTACGAGTTTTACTTTTAGGCTTTAACAGTAGATCTTTGGGAATCGTTGGGATTGCGACTTTTTTAACCCGGACATGTACTAAATCAGTGTCATCTGAATCTGATTGACTGTGAACATCTTCATCCTTTACAGCAGACATCGCACCTTGTGCTACTTAGGTAAGAAATCTTCCTATCTCTATTCCCTATTCTCAAAAGTTGATGACGTCATACATGATTTCCCTCCCTCCTTCGAAAGCAAAACAAATCAGAATAAAATTGGCGTAATGAAAATTACTTTAATTGAAACATTTAATGTATTTTTTTAGATACAGAACTTTATTTATATTTTTTGTATTAATCGAGAAATTTATTTGTAGAATTGGGCGGGAATTTTGTCATTCAGTGTTACTTGAGCGAACAAATCGCTCTTTATTATTTTTTACTGTCAATATCGTCGTGCCACCTGGTGTTAAATCTCGTAATCTTGAAACGAGAGCGCCGTGTAGTAATTTTATCTTTTCCGGTATGATGGCGGTCTCGGTCTACTTATTTGAGTCTCAAGTGAACTAATAATGCGTTAATTTAAACAAGATAAAATTAGTCGTCAGCAGCATCATTTTTTCAGGTATTGTCACATATCAGGACGTATGTCTGGCGTCATCGCAGGTAATTTGCGATAAGATTAAAATCTTTTTAATCTATTGCATAACAAATTGTTTTAAGGTTTAAATCCCAATCGAAATATAATGTGAGCGCAATGATGCCCACGTGGATTTTTTAAAATTATACTGTACCACTAATTCATCTACAAATTAATCCAGTAATTAGGTTACTTCCTTCTCCAATTTAAAAAATAATAATTTTACTAATTTTATCAACTTTAGTTACAAATTTTATCTGGTTTAATGCTCCCAGCTGTTAAATCAATGCGAGTTACACATCTGTCATGATTAAATAATAAAAAGATTATAAACATAATTTTTTTAAATTTATATTTAAAAATTTAAAATACTTGATACAATATATACAAACATCACCTTTAAAAAAAAAAATTTGTTAGTTCAAGTTGGCTGACTTGTGAGTTCACATGACTTTAGTTTCAGCTGATCAATCAGTCTACATGTCGTCTAGTCAGTGCAACAACCAATGATATTTATTTACCAAATTACCAACTTTATTTACTTGCAATTTATAACTCACCCTACCATTAACTATTTTTTTCCCCTTTTATTACGAGTTAAATATTTATATCGTATTCACTTCTAACATTCACATCCTGTAGAGCCACAAAACATTTCCCATACAATAAATTTCTGATTGCTTTTACAAGTTGAGAAACTTTTCCCTTGAATCCAAGCACTCGAGGAATTTTTACAACATTCAGCTGAGCTTAAAAACAAATCCCGAGCTCAGTAGTTCATAACCGTGAACTGTTTTCCTATTTTAAAACCAAACTTGTCTCACTTTCACCTAAAATTAAAATTAACAGATCCGCTCTTACAACATAACAAGCCTTAAGAGATGGAATAAATTTTTTCTGAGTGAAATTAATTCATATATCCTGTGCTTTGAGTCGATCCTGTCAAAAGATTGTCATTCGTATAAAATTCTATTCCACTTATGTAACATCGAGAAAGAATATCAACGTTAAAACGTTTAGTTGTCGACTTTTAAGCTTGGATAAATGTAATTCGCACTTGGAGTTTCTTAATTTTTTTTTATATCATTTTTTTTTTTTGTAGGGTTTAAAGGGATGAATGTTGGATATGAGAAATTGCCTTGTCTTTTGTCTGTTTCATTCTCTCTTTGCTCTCGTGGGTTATAAACCGCATTAGTTGCTGCCTGTGTCACTAGGATTTGTTTCCTGATACGTTTTCGGTCTGGGTGAAGTTTGTGTCGAGTGCTAAAGAGATTTGATTAGCTTGTGTGATATTTTCATTGCTATTTGTATAAAATCTGTTTTCAATTTTACTTATTTTTTTTTCGTTGTATTTTTAGGGTTTTTGAAGTGTACAGGAGGAAGAACTACTTATTCAGGTATAATTGAGTTTTAATTTCCTCAAAAATGGGGAAAATTTGTAAATTTCCTTATGGAAAAATTGTGATTTCAAAATCTTTTTTATATTTTTATTTAACATTGAACTGTTTATTCAAACATTGATACGGAAAAAGACTTCGGTGGATGGTTTTTTCTTAGTTTAAAATTTTAACAACAAATTTTTTTCTTTGGGTACATAGGGATTTACATCAACGTAGAAGTTTTATCATGAGTAAGTATTTGAAATATGATTTATTTTACGTGTTTTGGATAAAATGTGAGCTTGATACAGTGGTATCATCCCATGTCTAATTGGAGACAGTATGAAAGGTTTCAGCACTAAAAATAGTTGCAACTTAAAAAAAAAACAAAAAAAACTCTTGTCTTTGTCAAACAAAAAAAAACACTTAACCCTTTCTTAGTTGGCTGGTCTTACTAGCCCAGTTTCCACGGTCTAGAATTTTATCTCTAAAGGCCATTTCATTAGATGCAAGCTGATTTCGACTTGGTTATTTAAAATAACTAAATTTTAATTTTTTGTTTATTTTTTCAAGTGTGGAACTTTAGTTTGTGCTCATTTTTATCATGCAACAACAAAACGTCGGCCGGCCCAGTTGTGATCGCGTCCCTGTCGAATTGAGAAGTGGAAACGGTGAAAACGAATTAAGAAAGCGTTGGAAAGTGGGCTCCAATTCGATGGTACCAAAAACGGACCGAGATGATGACGACGAGGAGGAGGAAGAGGAAAAGTTGGATCAAAACGGGGACATGCAAGAACAACATCTGTTGCCTTATAATAAACGTTCATCCATTATTTCCATTGGACATAAGGTAGTTCAGAATGGAGCGACGCCGAACTTTGATAGCAATGACATAGAAGAATTAGAATTAACAATAGTTGATGGTTACCATCAAGGCAAGATTCAACAGTTGTGTATGCGTGATTTAAGTGAAGATCGAGATGGATCGAGAAAAGCATCAAAAGCTACTCTCACCACACCCGAAGAAGCAGCATGGACCATCGCGTTGCAAGTCTTCATTCCTTTTCTTATCGCTGGTTTTGGAATGGTTGGCGCTGGAATTGTTTTGGATATAGTTCAGGTAAATTACACTAGTGGTTCAGGATAAGTTTGAAATGCAAACCGGTTAGACCCGGTCTTGAATGTTTATTTTATTATCCAACTCATTAACACGTGTAAATAAGTTCATTTGAACTACGCTTTCACGCAACTGAGTTAATAGTGATGTAATCGTTTGTTTTGGCTTGCAAGGTAAAGGGCAGTGGTTCAAACAAGTAAAAATAAAATCTGTCTTAATTCCACTTGAAAAACAATAATTTTGATAACATTTACAGCAATTGCAATGCAGATTTAGTGTATTTTTAACCTTGGCCGTAAGCCAAGGAATTTAGTTGTATTGTTGTTTACTCTTCGGTGCAGCATAAATCCCTTTTAATAGTTAAATCCCTTTTAATTTTTATACAGCATTGGGAAGTGTTCAAAGAAGTGACCGAAGTTTTTATCCTTGTTCCTGCACTTCTGGGTTTGAAAGGAAACCTAGAAATGACTCTTGCGTCTCGATTATCGACCCAAGTGAGCGACTTTCAGAAAGAAATTTTTTTTTCCCCCTGTTTTGAAGTAAATATTTAAATTGACATAATTTTAGGCAAATTTAGGTAATATGGACAAACGGTCACAACTGTGGTCAATGATTATATCCAATATGGCATTGATTCAGTGCCAAGCTGGAGTCGTGGGTTTTCTTGCATCGCTCGCTGCAATGATCATGGGTTGGATCCCGGAAGGAGAATTCAATCTCGATCATGCACTTCTTTTGTGCGCTAGCAGTTTAGTCACTGCTTCGGTGGCCAGTTTTATTTTGGGTACGAAATGTGAAATAAAATGCTCGTAACCAATACAACTAATTTAAAAAAAAAATTATTTTTAAGGTTGCATTATGGTTGTAGTAGTAATCCTGTCGCGTCGTTGTCACATAAATCCAGATAACGTGGCAACACCCATTGCTGCAAGTCTGGGAGATCTGACCACACTGGCGCTATTATCTGGCATCGCCACGTTTCTTTACAACTCTATTGGTGAGTTAGGAAATTTATTTAGTAAATTGATTTTTAACTCGTACGTGAACTTGTCATTTCAGGTAAACAATCTTGGCTAGCTCCAGTTATAATCGTCGTTCTTCTAATGTTAACTCCCCTTTGGGCTTGGATAGCCAAACGAAATAAGTATACTGCTGACATTCTGTATACAGGATGGACACCCGTCATAGTTGCCATGGCAATTAGCAGTGCCGGTGGTCTGATTCTAGACTTTACAGTCAGCAATTTCAAAGGAATTGCTGTTTTTCAACCTGTAATTAACGGTAATTATTGCATTAACTTTAAAAGAATTGTACTTAATAATACTTTGTCTTCCAGGTGTGGGTGGGAACTTAGTTGCCGTTCAAGCTAGTCGTTTATCAACATCCCTCCATCAGGAGTCGGAATTGGGAACGCTTCCAGATAGTTCACCAAAAGCTTGTGGAAATCCATGCAGTGCCTACTTCGGAAACAGTAAATATGATTCAAATAACTTACCTACTTTAAAAAAAAAAAATAAAAAATTTTTTTTTTACAGACAAACATGCAAGAACAGTTCGAGTTTTAATGTTAATGGTCATCCCGGGTCACTTGATTTTTATGTACACCATATCTTACATCAAAGCTGGTCACACAACATTAACTCCAGTTTTTACGTGCGTTTACTTGACGGCAGCTACTATTCAGGTAAACATTTTTTTTTTTAAGTTTTTTTTTTTTATATAAATTTTATTGCTGATAATTTACAATTTGATTTGTACTTAATTATCAGGTGTTGCTACTTTTATACATTGCAAATGTTATGGTACATTGGATGTGGAAACGCGAAATCGATCCTGACAATTCGGCAATTCCTTATCTAACTGCTATAGGGGATTTGCTGGGCACTGGTCTCTTAGCCATTGCATTTCAGTTCCTTTATGTTATTGGTGACAAAGATAGTGATGTGGGGGATTAAGAAGAAAGTTTTAAAAGATGGTTTTAGGCTTGCCTAATATTTATTTTTGTTAAGATCTCGTAACAAATTTTATTTGCGTGTAATTTGAGTTATATTTTTTAAATCGATTCTTTGCTCCGAGGGAGAAAGGAAGAATTGTATGATGATTGCTGTGTGTATCGAAACGTGTTGAGTTTTTATTATATTTTTCTCCTTTCCATTTTATTAATACATTATAGACAAGATTTATGTTACGTTATTACACACTAGTAAGTTTTTCTTTTTCTAAATATATGAACTGTACCGAATGGTTCATTTGGTAAGAAGAAAGTATTGAAAGTATAACTAATGTATAACAAATTGAAAAATGCCTTTTTAAAACTACAAAAATAGAAAATTTATAACAGAAATAAAGATCATTTTTTTAAACGAAATATTGTTATTAAATCTTAACAAAGAGGGGATGCTTGAAAAAAGAAGTTTACTGTTACAACCATAGTAAATTGTTATTGATACTTACAAATTATCACAAGACTAGCAATCACCCCGTGCTACACGGGGTTTTTGCTAGGTTTCACCTCCCTTTTACCTCCGTTTTACCCCCGTTCTC